>JAWPHD010012564.1:0-74978 GCA_037043455.1 Cyrtodaria siliqua
AAGATCAGATGCAAAATAAAGGCCCTATCGTAAGACGAGGCAAATTATAGCATTTTTAACAAAACCAAGGGCCATAACTCTGCTGTTACTGGTCCGATCTGTCTGGTTTTCGAACTCGACTGAGCTTTTATCAACATTAACAATCTGATAAAGTTTGGTAAAGATCGGATAAAAAATAGTCTTAACGAAGCAAAATATAGCATTTTGAACTAAATCAAGGGCCATAACTCCGCTGTTACTGGTATGATATGAATGGTTTTCGAACTTGTCCGAGCTGTCATTGATATTAACAATCCGATATAGATTGGTAATGATCGGATGAACATTGAAGCCCATATCGTCTTAACTAGGCAAAATATAGCATTTTTAACTAAATCAAGGGCAATAACTCCACTGTTAATGGTCCGATCTAGCTGGTTTTCAAATTTGTCCGAGCTTTCATTGATATTAACAATCTTTGCAAGTTTGATAAAGATCAAATAATAAATGAAGGTGCTTGAGTGTTCACAAGGCTTAATATGGGATTTTTCAGCAAAACAAGGGCCACAACTCCTGTGAAATTATTTCAATCTTGCCGATTTTCGAACTTGTTTGAGCTTTCATTGATATAAAGACACTGGCAAAGTTAAGTAAAGATCCGATTAATATTGAAGGCCCTAGAGTGTTCACAAGGCAGAAAATAGCATTTTTCAGAAAAAACAAGGGCCATAACTCCGGTGTTACTGATCCGATTTAGCTGGTTTTCGAACTTGTTCGAGCTTTCATTGATATTTACAATCTGTGAAAGTTTGGTAAAGATCAAATAATAAATGAAGGTGCTAGATTGTTCACAAGGCAGAAAATGGCATTTTTCAGAAAAAACAAGGGCCAGAACTCTGGTGTTACTGAACCAATTCAGCTGATTTTCGAACTTGTCCAAGCTGTAGTTGGTATTAACAATCTGTGCAAGTTTGGTAACAATCAAATAATAAATGAAGATGCTAGAACTTTCACAAGGCAGAAAATAGCAATTTTGAGAAAAAAACAAGGGCCATAACTCCGGTGTTACTGATCCGATTTGGCTGGTTTTCGAACTTGTCCAAGCTTTCATTGATATTAACAATATGTGCAAGTTTGGTAAAGATCAAATAATAAATGAAGGTGCTAGAGTGTTCACAAGGCTTAATATGGCATTTTTCAGCAAAACAAGGGCCATAACTCCGGTGAAATTATTCCAGTCTGGCTGATTTTCGAAATTGTCCGAGCTTTCATTGATATAAAGACACTGGCATAGTTTCGAAAAGATTTGATTAATAATGAAGGCCTTAGAGTGTTTACAAGGCAAAAGCTAACGGACGACGGACGACGTACGACGGACGACGGACGGACGGACGACGGACGACGGACAACACACCATCCCATAAGCTCTGCTGGCCTTCGGCCAGTCGAGCTAAAAATGATAATACAATGGTGTTTCAGAGATGTCGTTTAAAGCCGTTGTTGACGGAAATACACCTAAACTGCAACACTAAATTGTTTGCATTGGTATTATTTTATTTTTGATAATCTCATTTATAGAAAGACACATACATTTTTTCATAATTTACGAATATATTACCAACAAACCCTTCAACCTTTGCTGATGAATCAGGAAATTGCTAACAAGTATCCTCCCAGCTCTGGCACTGAATTTCTTTCATAAAAATATGTCGGCGTAGAAACCTGTCAAAATCAAAAATATACAATACAAAATCCCTTTTCTAGAATATGATATTCCCATATTTTCAAAGTGTGTACTATTAAATTCAATATCTTCCTGGTCTTCTCATAGTTCAGCATCAATGACTTATGCCATCAATGTATACGCATAACTTCAGAATTTAGGGTCAGCGAAACGGTTTCCATGTGACATGGACAAAATCTTACATACTCAATTTCTCTTTCTATGGACATATTGCTCTTTAAACACACAGTACATTTTTAGCTCTACTGGCCAAACTTTTCAAAAACCTGCTAGATCTTATTTTCAACACATGAGTTTTGCCATATTTTGCTTTTTTTACCAAACTCTGTCATGTCTTAGTATCACAATAATTGGACAAGTTAAAAAAATCTGCCAGATCGGATTAGTAACACCAGTTATTATTCTTGATCTATTGAAAAATGCTATATTTTGTTTTGTTTTCTTGATTTTCCGTCTCAGCTTGACCAATCTTTACTGGTCCTTACTAGGTTACAGAGTAATGGCCATGGATATATGTGTAGATTGGTCCTTACTTAGGTTACAGAGTAATGGTCATGGGTAGATTAGAGTAAGCGGACATATTTACCACTTAGTTTCAAATATGTCAGAATATTATTAAGTAATTTACAACCGATGCAAAGGAAATTAAAAGCTTTGACAGCATGAAAACTAGACAAATCAGAAAAGAAACAGCAGAGTTTATAATGGCACCTGAATCATTTAAAAATTCTATAATTTAGTTTGAAATGATAAATAATTTACTTTGTTAACTCCTTAATTTTTTAAGCTAATCTTTAACAAACTATGTCAAGCGCTTTTATATCAATGACATTTTAAATTCAATAAAAAGTCAATCTGGAGCAGAAACAGCAGAAGTTTTGTCAGTCTGGTCCTTTACTGAGTGAAAAGTGCTATGTTTCGTTTTATAAATATGTTATATTTTTTATTTTCCATCTTTACCAGACTGTTGCTTGAATAAACAAGAGGTCATTGACCTTGAAGCTCTAGTGATCGGTTTTTAATAGCTAGATCAGCATTCCTGTGAAGTTTTATGAAAATCCGTCAAGTAGTTTCAGAAGAGTAGTCGCTACAAGTTTTCATTATATAACCCTATGTAAACAAAGATGGCCGCTGGCGGCCATGTTTAACGTCAAATCAAAATAATTTTTGACAAGGATCAACATCATGTCATACTGACCTTTTCAGAAAAAGTCCCATATCAATATCACTTATAGTTTTCAAGAAGTAGTCGCTACAAACTTGTATTTTGAAAATCTATTTTTAACCATGGCAGCCATCTTGTATTTCAGGCCGATCTGAAATTTTGCTAGGATCAATTAGACATCAAGAGCAACATTCCTGTGAAGTTTCATGGAAATCCGTCGAATAGTTTCAGAAAAGTAGTCGCTACAAGTTTTCATTATATAACTCTATGTAAACAAAGATGGCCACTGGCAGCCATGTTTAACGTCAAATCAAAACGATTTTCGACAAGGACCAACATCATGTCATACTGATCATTTTAGAAAAAGTCCCATATCAATATCTCTTATAGTTTTGAAGAAGTAGTCGCTACAAACTTATTTATTTTAAATCTATTTTTAGCTGTGGTGGCCATCTTGAATTTCCGGCCGACCTGAAATTTTTCTAGGATCAACTAGACATCAAGAGCAACATTTCTGTGAAGTTTCATGAACATCCGTCCAGTAGTTTCAGAGAAGTAGTCGCTACAAGTTTTTACTATATAACTCTATGTAACCAAAGATGGCCACTGGCAGCCATATTTTACGTCGAATCAAAATAATTTTCCACAAGGATCAACATCATGTCATGCTGATCCTTTTAGAAAAAGTCCCATATCAATATCACTTATAGTTTTCAAGAAGTAGTCGCTACAAACTTATTTTTTAAAAATCTATTTTTAGCTGTGACGGCCATCTTGAATTTCTGGCAGATCTGAAATTTTGCTAGGATCAATTAGACATCAAGAGCAACATTCCTGTAAAGTTTCATGACAATCCGCCAAGTAGTTTCAGAGAAGTAGTCGCTACAAGTTTTTACAATATAACTCTATGTAAACAAAGATGGCCGCTGGCAGCCATGTTTAACGTTGAGTCAAAACGATTTTTGACAAGGATCAACATCATGTCATGCTGATCATTTTAGAAAAAGTCCCATATCAATATCACTTATAGTTTTCAAGAAGTAGTCGCTACAAACTTGTATTTTAAAACTCTATTTTTAGCTTTGGCGGCCATCTTGGATTTCACATCAACATGAATTTTTGCTAGGATCAACTAGACTTTATGGGCAACATTTCTGTAAAGTTTCATGAATATCCATCCAGTAGTTTCAGAGGAGTTCTCGCTACAAATAAAAGTTTACGGACAGACGGACGGATGCCGGACGCCGCACCACGGCATAAGCTCTGCTGATCTCTGATCAGTTGAGCTAAAAATAGATTCAGTTAATAAACTTGCGTAGTGTTACATGTTTAACTCAACCAATCCAAATCGTTCCAGGTTGTATTTCATGTGGGTGATTTAAAAATAATGCAGCAAAAGTGTGACATGGGTGGGCAATTTTAAATCTTGTAAATGTCATCTAATTTCTATCTTACTTCAACATAGGGACTCCAAATTGTAAGAAATATACAGTGGTTATATAATAAAACTTAACACAACGTGTAAAATGTAACTTTTTATGAAACAGTTTGTGCATTTTTAACAGTCAATGTGGTATTTTGTAATGTTGTTCTACATAGAAAAAACGACATGGCATTATGTTTTTTTTCAATTTGATCTGGTAAGTGTTTATTTTAATACATTTCCATAAAAAAAAAAAATCATGATTTTACTCTAAAATTTCTGTAAGTACTTATGAACGTTTTTTTTCATTGTCCATTAAGTGTTAGTTATTGATGAAAACGATTTATTAAAACCATTTAAGACATTCTTGGATTATATTGCAAATTTTAAGGCTTTATGATAAAGAATTTTTGCTGTATAAGTGCCTTAAAAATACGCTTGTTTTATTCCATTTTGTTGCACTTGTGACAAATACAGTACTGAAACGTTTCTCCTAAAGAAATTAGTTCCCTGTCTAATTTTGAATAATCACAAACTGTCAATGCACTGGATATTGATAAAGGCGATGAACATTTAACTGTTTAACTTTGTAACAGCTACAACAGAACAAAAATGGACTTTCATATTAGTTATACTTGAAACACAAATTAGCATTATTTGATTTGCAAGAACATACAATTAATAAATCATTATTAAGTTCAAAATACATTATTGAAACTGATTATAAATGTTCATGGCTTTATATTCCAGCAGAATGTAGTGAAGAAATAATTACTCATTTGTTGCACTTGTGACTTAAAAAAAAATCAATTATCTTCCTTTTCTTTATGGATTATTATTTTGTATTTTTGAAAATGTTATTTGCAAAAATGAAGACAAAAATTATTAACTATGTCAAATTTAACATTAAACAACCGGAACAAGACAAAATAGAGTTCACTTGTTATCAATTATTAATAGTGAGAACATATAAAAACATAGTTTTTTAACATTCCTGAATATCAACTCTCAAATATTTTTTTTATCAAATTCACACATACTACATAACTGCAAAGTCAGTTAAACATACATGTACAGTACTCAGCATTTACAAGTAGCAATTTAGAAAATACAGTGAAGTGTTGCACTTGTGACATAATGCATATTGCCGCCCTAAATCTCTTTCGATCTCATCTTGGGGCTGTAATGATATGTTTTGGGAAAAATCCATGACCACAGCACAGTGATCAAATAGGCAAATCTTTCATAATGTCACTTTCCATCTTGTGTTGAAAGTCAGCCCTGAATATGTGACTAGCGAATGACTGCATACTGTCAGCAATATCATCTACCAATGTTTTAGCATCATTGATTTTCTGTGATTGAACCCATCTCATCACTTTTTTGGTCTCGCCATATTTGTTAACAAACGACTCGGGCACAGTTCCCCATATATGGTATTTCACAGTGTCTACTTTGTTCTCATTAACAGAGCACTTCTCCAAAAATACAAATTCTGGATTGTTTCTGTCCCACATTTCTGACATGTTCAGTCAACACATGCTCTGTCTGGCCTTTCTTCGAATGGGCAGAGTGTGATATCAGCTAACTCACGGGGGGTCGTTCTTAAATCTGGAACTGATTTCTTCGTTGCTAATACATTCATAGCTTCAACCTTTTGCTGAATGTTGTAGTCTTTCCAGCACACACATACCCGTCTGCAAGTCAAATTAGGTTTTCTGTAGTTCTTTGGTATCAATTTCAGAAAGGTTGAAATATCTTTGTTGAAGCTTGGATTTATTTTCTTGAATTTCTTATATAGCATCATCTTTGAAGTAAGTATATGCAGGCCTGTACATTTTTCACAAAGACAACTAGTCCTGCACTTGCCCTTATCAACTTTGTACTCGCCCTTAATTTTGAACAGGAATCACCTTCATATTTTTGCTTACCGCTAGTGCTAGACAAGGTAAATCAGTGTCAATCAAGAACACTTTATTTAGATAAACAAACTACATGAAACATCATCAAAGTATCAAATAAATGACTTGATCCCATCTAAGGTATGACTAGCTTGTCCACTTAATAATTACGAAAGGCACTTACAATAAGATATGACATCATTTTAACATTTCAAAAGCAACTGTTTATGTAAGTCACTGTGATAATACAACTGTGTATCCTCCAGTTTTTTCTCCTGCAAAACACGCTAGCATTTGGTAGTATCATACTGCTTTTATTGCAATTTTAATTTATGCAATTGTCTATTCACTTCTCTATTTGTATTTTTTCGTCATCTCCAACAACTCTCCTCTAAAAACATTCTATTTTCTTCGACATTTTTACAAGAAAAAGTCATCATATCAACTGTAATGGTCTGGTTACAGTGTTTTATTGATAAAAACTACTAGTTTAGTATTGGATAATTTATCACGACAGTCTACAAACTTCGGAAATCTCGGCTTTATACCCTATCACCAAAATAACCATGGGTAACCAATATTATCTGAGTGTAATTATCAGCTATTTATTTAGTTTAAGCAAATGCTTTGTGGAATTTCTTCGCCAGAATTAAAGGAAACAATAAAGACTTGATTTATTTTGTTACTAATGTCAAAAGTCACTCGTCCGTAAGGAAATATTCACTCACCGGGCCTGACAAGTCACTCGTCATGACGAGCGGACGAGTGGAATTTTACAGGCCTGATATGCCTCTTTTCCACTGGCTGTCTGTTGATCAGAACAGTGTCCCTTTTGGAGTTATCTTCAAGAAATTCTCTATTTTGACCTTCCATGACTCTTGAAACTGTTCCTTCTTAGAGATCCTTGTTTTACGTGCCAGCATTCTGGATTTGAACTGCTTTAACTGTTTCTTAGATGTCCATAGTTTGTCTGCATTATCTGTTAGTTTGTCTGCATTATGAGCATTCTGTGTTCTTGGTCGTCCAACTTTACCTATTTCTACAACAGGGCAGATATCCTGCAGATCACTTTTCTCACTTGAAAATTTCAGCTTGGATGTCCTCTTTGGAGTAGCATTTTTTACCATGTTATTTGCAGTTTCAGCCCATTTTTTTGATTCTCTAGGGAGAGCATTTCTTGCCCGCTCTGCTTGCTTTCGAATACTTGACTGATTTCTGGTCTTTTGAGATGTTTTCTTCTTGGTGCTTGGTGTCTCATCTGAGGTTTTCTCCATTTGTTCTAATTGGACTAAAGGGCTGGCATGGCGCAGTCGGTAGCGCGGCAGATTTGTAACCGGAGGCCCCGGGTTCAATCCTCCGTGGTGCCACTGAGTTCCGTCGGTGTGTTCTTGGGCAAGACACTTTACCTTAGCCTCGTCCGTCAGATGGGGACGTAAACCGGGCGGTCCCGTGTATCGGTCTGTCTTCCGAGCACGTTAAAGAACCATAGGAATCTATTCGATAATAGGAGTAGGGCAGGTTCCCGGATTCCTATGTATCCTTCCCCTCTCTCTGGGGCGGCTCTAAATAACCTATACTGTGTTGATGAGCCGTTAAACAACATTCAATTCAATTCAATTCTAATTGGACTAGTTTTGCTTTTCTCTTTCGTACCTTTTGTTTTCTTATTTTACACCTAGTTCTACTTTCTTCATCACATTTTGCATAGATCTTCTTGGCGCTATTTTTTCACTTTCTGTCTATACATTTCATTTTCAGCTTTTTTCTTGAGCTTAAGTTCCTCATATTTTTCTTCAGGTTAGGGTCACTTTTTATGTTTTCTCTATACTTCCTTGACCTTGCTGTTGAATTATTTACTTCAGGTTTCTCTATTTCTCTTTTAGATTTTCTTAAAAATGGTAGCTTAACTATTACTTTTTCCATTGTTCATTAAAACTTGAATAATTTCCTGTGTTAAAACAAAAACTTGAATTAATATGGTCATTTATAGATTTTTGGCATCACAAGTGCAACATTTCATGGCATTTATAAAAATTCAGATATATGATTATTGATACATAGAATAGTGACCTTTTTATTACTATTTATATTTGATAAATTAATGCTACATTTTTAAATGGCTAAAAATAAAAATGTTTTATTTATTTATTTTACATTAAAATAGTTATTTCCACTGAGCACAATATTCTCAAAATGTAAAGTAATGCTTAAACTAATTAAACAAACAATGCCATGTGAGATCTGTTAATTTATATGGCATTTATGCCATGTAAAATGCACATCTCAAAATGTGTTGCACTTGTGACATCATTTATGATCGTGTAGTGAATTTATATAAATCACTGTATGATCATGAGTGCTGCTGCTGATCTTCTGGTGACTTACTTGTATGAAAAATAAAGAAGAATCATAGATCACAGTGTTATGAAATTTGCTGGTATCAAACAAGCAAAATGTTGCACTTGTGACAAAACAGGGTAACAAAACAAACATCCCATTTTACTAAAATATAGGGTGGGAATAACAAACTTAATGACATTTTCATTAAGTAGAAACATGACACTATACTAAAAAACTTGAAATGCACCAATTACTTATAAAATAAAAATGTTACAGTGTGCAACTTTTTAAAATGTAAATTGTGTGCATATTTTTTTCTGCAGGGGTGTGGCTACAAAGCACATATTTTAAGCGTGAAGACCGTAACAATATTTATCAAACTAAACCAAATTTTAAATTGATATTATCAATGTTCAATGTTCGGAAATAATTTTACTATTTGAAACTAATTTAAATGTTTGAATATCAATTGAATATGATGCTTTTAGAAAAATGTCACGGTTGTAGCGATTTCAATAACAATTTGCAAAATTATTCAGCTCACAAAAATATACACTGAGGGATATAAAAATAACTGTTACACTCTATAATATTGAGATGAGCTGTGAGAAAAGAAATTGCTGCATTTTTTTTTTAATCACCCATGTGTGTCATACAATAGAATATTAAATGGGTGTTCGTGTGTCATACAATAGAATATTAAATGGGTGTTCGACACTGCTAACAAGGGACGTTATGTGATCAATATTATTTTATTTGAAATTTTACATAAAATGCATCCAACTGAAACATTGCTGTCTGCCTGAAAAACTGATTAGTTAATTTGTGTTGAGAAGAGATGTGGAGTTCTCTGATTACAAGAATTTTCAATTGTTGGGCATCCCTTCCAAGATGCGCCTTCATTTCCAATGCAGCAGGGCATTACCTCATATACAGCCAGTCTCTTCATCATATCTTTGATTATTCCCAATAATGTTATGCAGGTTTTGCAAGGCTGACAATAGATATATCATTTTAAGGTCACATGTTTAGCTATTTTCGTATTTTTTCGTTTAGAATAATCATTCATTCACCATGTCACCAAAAATAATATTTTGGTGAGGTATGATTAGGGACAGTTTTCAGACTTACCAATTAATGATATGAGATTAAAGGTGTGATTGTAATGTAAATGCGGACAGCACTGCTGCACATAATGACCGGATTTAATTGGTTGGATATTATCTGTAATACACTCCAATACAGTTATTTTTTTTAATATAATTAAAGGCACTAACCCATATAGTGTATGGCTTTATTCACGGGTACTTAAAATACCCGAGATTGAATATGCGTAAAATGAATATAACTCTTAATTTGACATTACAGTTTTGGGTTTTGGCTTGGCTGGTTAAAGCTGTTCATATTGTGTCATCAGAGTTCGCATTTTCAAAATATGTAAGTTATATATATATATATAATTCATCCTCAGTAAGTTTAGAAAAGGTAAATATATGTTGTAAACTTAGCCCGTTGATGGTGGGATAGAACTTCAAACAAATCGTGCATTATTTAATGAGAACTATTACCTTTGGATCTGTTTCTCCAAAGAGATCTTGCAAGTTGTCAAACGTAGATGAAGTTACTGTCTGTAAAAAAGAAAGAAAAAACACTGACTTGTCCATTTTGAAGACCATACATAGTAATGATATATAACTGAATGACCATACATAGTAATGATATATAACTGAATGACCATACATAGTAATGATATATAACTGAATGACCATACATAGTAATGATATATAACTGAATGACCATACATAGTAATGATATATAACTGAATGACCATACATAGTAATGATATATAACTGAATGACCATACATAGTAATGATATATAACTGAATGACCATACATAGTAATGATATATAACTGAATGACCATACATAGTAATGATATATAAAACATTTAAGCCAAACATGGAACAAGAGACCCACATGTAGACCTGACAAAAACCTTGACCTTGATGTTTATTCAGTCCACCTTAGATTTAACAAGAAATGTCACAGTAAGTGACAAATGCCCCTGAAGTGACCTTTGACCTGTAAGTGTGATCTTGACCTTGGAGCCACAGACCTGGATTTTGTGCGCAACATATCGTCTTGTGGTGAGCAATTGTGCCAAGTTATTTGAAAATCAGTTCATTTTTGTCAGAGTTATTAACCGCACACAATTGTATGGACGAACGAACGAACGAAGGGACAACCAGACTGAAGGACAGTGCGACTACTATATGTCACCCTTCTGGGGCATCAAAATAAATAAAATAAATAAATAAAAAGAAGTTATTTGACAATTTGTCCATTATTGTCGGAGTTATTAACCGGAGACGATTGTACGAACGAACTGATGCGAGTTCTATATGCCACTCTTCGGGGGTATAAAAATGTCACTGTAAGTGACAAATACACCCGAAGGGGTTTGTGAATATATGAACGATATGTTTATGCTCAGAGCTAAAAAGTCTGATGGCATTGTAAGTTTGAACCATATTTATAAATATTCACGGGCATAAAGGTAAGATCACGTAAAAATTCAGCAAAACTGAAAGGTGGAACAGATATGCCACAGTGAAATTATCAATTTTATTTCATACCTCTAAGTGTGACCTTGATGCCACGGACCTGGATTTTTTGCGCGACACGTCATCTTGTTGTGTTGAGCAATTGCGCAAAGTTATTTGAAAATCTGTCCATGAATGTCAGAGCTATTAACCGGACACGAAAGCATTTTATTTTGACCTTTGACCTCTAAGTGTGACCTTGACAAAGGTAAAATCACGTAAAAATTCAGCAAAACTGAAAGGTGGAACAGATATGCCACAGTGAAATGATCAATTTTATTTCATACCTCTAAGTGTGACCTTGACCTTGGAGCCACAGACCTGGATTTTGTGCGCGACAAGTCGTGTTGTTGTGGTGAGCACTTTTACCAAGTTATTTGAAAATCCGTCCAGGAATGCCAGAGTTATTGACTGGACACGATTTGCCCTTTGACCTCCAAATGTGTCCTTGACCTTGGAGCCACGGACCTGGGTTTTGTGCGAGACACATCGTCTTGTTGTGGTGAGCATGTCATGTTGTTGTGGTGAGCATTTTTATTAAGTTATTTGAAAATCCGTCCAAAATGCCAGAGTTATTGACCGGACACGATTGGACCTTTGACCTCTAAGTCTGGGTTTTGTGCGTGACACGTCGTCTTGTTGTGGTGAGCACTTGTGGCAAGGTATTTGAAAATCTGTCCATTATTGTCAGAGTTATTAAGCGGACACAAGAGCACTTTAGGTTTGACCTTTGACCTCTAAGTGTTACTTTGACCTTGGAGCCACAGACCTGGATTTTGTGCGCGACACATCGTCTTGTTGTGGTGAGCAATTGTGCCAAGTTATTTGAAAATCAGTCCATTATTGTCAGAGTTATTAAGCGGACACAATTGTACAGACGAACGAAGGGACTGACGGACTGATAGATGGACAGTGCGACTTCTACATGCCACCCTTCGGGGGCATAATTAAGCAACAATGAACAGTACCTGTTTACTATTCAGTCTGTGCAATATTGCTGTGTTTCAATAATCAAGGGCAACTAGAACTATCACTGAAGGCTATAGCCGATTATGATGGGCAAAATGAAGAATAATAAATGTCTAAAATATCTGTTAATTTTTTAATGTGAACAAAAATCTAAGTAAAACAAAGATCCATAATTCTGTAAAAAAATGTTTGCAGAATCAAAACAAGAGGCCCAAGAGGGCCTGTGAATGCTCTACTGGCTGTTATACCATTGATGAATCGAGTCGTACTACATGGTGTCTAGAGTGTACACAAGGTTTTTCAAGTATTTGACCTAGTGACCTAGTTTTTGACCCCATGGGACCCATTTTTGAACTTGACCAAAATATAATTAAGACAACATTTCGACAAAGTTTCATCAAGATCGGGTCAGAAATATGGCCTCTAGAGTGTACACAAGGTTTTTCAAGTATTTGACCTAGTGACCTAGTTTTTGACCCTGTGTGACCCATTTTTGAACTTTAGCAACTATAATTGAGACAAATATTCTGACAAAATTGCATCAAGATCGGGTCAAAAATATGGCCTCTAGAGTGTACACACAGTTTCTCCAAAGTTTGACCTAGTGACCTAATTTTTACTACCATGTGACCTATTTTTGAACTTGACCAAGATATAATTAAGGCAAACATTTTGACAAAGTTTCATCAAGATTGGGTCAGAAATACGGCTTCTAGAGTTTACACAAGGTTTTTCAAGTATTTGACCTAGTGACCTAGTTTTTAACCCCATGTGACCCATTTTCAAACTTGACCAAGATATAATTAAGACAAACATTCTGACAAAGCTGCATCAAGCTCGGGTCAAAAATACGGCCTCTAGAGTGTACACAAGATTTTTCCAATATTTGACCTAGTGACCTAGTTTTTAACTCCATGTGACCCATTTCCAAACTTGATCAAGATATAATTAAGATAAACAATTTGACAAAATTTCATCAAGATTGGGTAACAAATATGACCTCTAGAGTGTACACAAGTTTTTTCAAGTATTTGACCTAGTGACCTAGTTTTTGACCCCACATGACCCATTTTTGAACTTGACCGAGATTTCATTGAAACAAACATTCTGACAAAGTTTAATCAAGATAGGGTCAAAAATATGGCCTCTAGAGTGTACACACGGTTTTTCCAAAGTTTGACCTAGTGACCTAGTTTTTAAACCATGTGACCCATTTTTGAACTTGACCAAGATATAATTAAGACAAACATTTTGACAAAGTTTCATTAAGACTGGGTCAGAAATATGGCACCCACGAACTTGTTCCTTTCGCTACTTTCGCCAATTTCGCCAATACCAGCCGTCAGTTTACATGGATTAAAATGACTTTAGCCAAATTGGCGAAAGCACTTGACAAAAGGCAAATGAAGAGCCCAGAATAACTACAATATTTACTGACATTTAGTTCCCAATTTGTTATCTGGGTCACACGTCATGACAAACATCCGTGTAACTCCATTCATGCGTGTATTATTGCGCATAGTATTTCAGTTCCTTTTTCAAAAAAGACACGTATATACTGTATACAATGACAATTATTCACAATCAGTAGTTATATTGTTCAGTATATATAACGTTCATGTCAGTCATCTTATGAAATTAAGTTATACTTGATGCAGTTAAAGGAACTACATTCTCGAAGTGTGTAAAGCACCCAATCCGTTTTTTTTTGTGTATAATGGGCATAATATTTCGGTAAACCTACAAAAAAGACATGTTTATACTGTATACAATTACAATTATTTCATTATTTCACAATCAGTAGTTATATTACTCGGTATACATAACGTTCATGTCAGTCACCTTATCAAATTAAGTTGTATTTGAAGCAGTTAAAGGGGACTACATTGCTTACAACGGTAAAGCGTCTCATCCTTTAAAATCTCCCTATTCAGAAATTGCACTATATACATATACACGATTCCAAAAAGTCAAGCATGCTGACGCATGGCGACTCAACAAAAAAAACAAAAAAAAACATTTAAACAAAAAATAATAATAAGCAAATGAATCAAACTAAAAAAAAAAAAAATTAAAAAATTAAACAAAAACATAAAATCTGGTAAAGTTTGGTAAGATCAGTAAGATCAGATGCAAAATGAAGGCCCTTTCATACTAATGAGGCAAATTATAGCATTTTTAACGAAATCAAGGGCCATAACTCCACTGTTACTGATACGATCTGGCTGGTTTTCAAACTTGTTCGAGCTTTCATTGACATTAACAATCTGATCAAGTTCGATAAATTTCGGAAGAACAATAAAGCCCCTATCGTCTTAACGAAACAAAATATAGCATTTTTATCTAAATCCAGGGCCATAACTCCGCTGTTACTGGTTCGATAAGGCTGGTTTCAAACTTCTTCAAGCTTTCATTGTTATTAACAATCTGGTAAAGTTTGGTAAAGATAGGATGACAAATGAAGGCGCTATTGTCTTAACAAGGCAAAATATAGCAATATAGCATTTTTAAGTAAATCAAGGGCCATAACTCCGCTGTTACTGGTCCGATCTGGCTGGTTTTCGAACTTGTCCCAGCTTTCATTGATATTAACAATCTAGTAAAGTTTGGTAAAGATCGGATGAAAAATGAAGGCCCTATCGTCTTAACGACGTAAAAGTTAACGGACAGACGCCGGACGCCGGACACCACACCATCCCATAAGCTCTGCTGGCCCTTCAGCATATCAATGTTAATGTATCAATGAAGCTGTATGGCCAATATGAGCAGCCTACTATGCATAGTTGATAAAATATATACATTACAAAAACTTGCCCCAAAAACTTAAATGTTGATTTTGGTGTAAAAAGTGTAAATCCACAAACGATGAAAGAAAATAGATGTATTAATATTTGTTACCCAACTTATCTTCAGCATATCAATGTTAATGTATCAAATAAGCTTTATGGCCAATATGAGCAGCCTTATATGCATAGTTGATGAAATACATGCGTTACAAAAAATTACCCCAAAAACTTTAAAGCTGGGGGCGGGGTGTGGGAAATACATACGCTGACGCCACCGTTGACACAGACGCTGATGCTGACGCCAAGGGTATAGCAATACCTCTCCCCCACTTCTTGGAGGCGAGCTAAAAATGTTTTACATAAATAACATTAAAATGATAGTTTCACATTGTAGAGGTGTTATGTGATAAATAAAATCTTACATTCACCTAATAAATTCGTTAGATAACAATAAATTATACTCGACAGAGCCTGGTATTCTATCCAACTTGTTTATTAAAGTCAATACTACGCAGTCACGATTGTCAGACTCTATAACTTAAATCCAAAATGTCAAAATGTTCAAACAGTTTTAAATAGCAATTACCTCCGAGTCGGTGCTGTGGCTGAAGAAATCTAACTCTGGACTAGAACGGTTAAAGTCTGGACTGGAACTCTGATTTCCTACCTGAAACAAATTAATCTAGTACATTATATGTCTGTCTAATCAAACAAATCAAACAAATCCTATGTTCTATCAATAATTGAAATAGTTGTCCTACGCTTTACCAAGAATGGACATGTTTTACCTGTCGTTATAATTGCCCTATAAAGAATGGACATGTTTTACCTGTTGTTATAATTGCACTATAAAGAATGGACATGTTTTAGATTAATGTGTGTTATCCTATGCTATGCCAAGATGCACTTTATTAAAGTACAAGTATCATTTAATATTTGCTTAAAAAAAGGTGTCTTAAAATGCAAGTAATCTTACCTTCTCTAACTCCTCACCAAGGCTTGAAGGCAGCCTTTCCACGCCCTAAGAATCAGTTGAGATGTACTGAAACATTACAGGAAAGAAAATCAATGTTCATACCACATGTCAAAAGAAGTTTAGTAATATCGCGGCCGTTCATTATGCAAGTTCATTATGCAATGTTACGCCATATATAAAATGTTCAATATAAATATGAATCTTGTGCATTATACTCTACTTTATGCTTCAATACCTCTCATTTCAATTGATATCATTTATATTCCCCTGCGAGTTGTCTATACATGTTTATTTTGAATTTAACTAGAAATGTGTCCATGGGACACGGATGCCCCAGCTTTGACATTTATTTCGGTATTTTTTACCATTCCAAGTGGATAACTCTATAAGTACTGGGGCCATCAGGCTGAAAATCGGACTTGAACGAGACATTGTGCCCATATACAAGTCTGGAGAAGATTGAATAACAATTACCGAAGTTAAAGTGTGGAAACCATTAATTTCGCTATTTTTTACTATTCCAACTCTGGAACTAATGTGGCGATGATGCTTTTTTCCAAACTAAGTGTTGCAAATTAAATGTATTGGAGTCCAGTTCAACAACAAAAAAAATTCAGGTTGTATTACAAGTGTTCACTTCAAACACCATTCATTCATTCACTTCAGTACAGAGTAATAGGTGACTTCATCTAGTAAAAGTCAAATAGCAAGAGAAACTATATGATAAATGCCACATTGTCACTACCTGTAATGGGGTAATTATTTGTTCATATTATACCAATAATGAATTGAGTATACACACAACTTAAAAAATAAAGCTTCCCTATCTCATCTTCACTGTCTGTCTCTGAGTCTATACCTGTCAGTTGTTGTGGAGCCCACTGTCTATCTCTGAGTCTGTACCTGTCAGTTGTTGTGGGGCCCACTGTCTGTCTCCGAGTCTGTACCTGTCAGTTGTTGTGGGGCACACTGTCTGTCTCCGAGTCTGTACCTGTCAGTTGTTGTGGAGCCCACTGTCTGTCTCTGAGTCTGTACATGTCAGCTGTTGTGGGGCACACCACTGTCTGTCTCTGAGTCTGTATCTGTCAGTTGTTGTGGGGCCCACTGTCTGTCTCCGAGTCTGTACCTGTCAGTTGTTGTGGGCACACTGTCTCCGAGTCTGTACCTGTCAGTTGTTGTGGAGCCCACTGTCTGTCTCTGAGTCTGTACATGTCAGTTGTTGTGGGGCACACTGTCTGTCTCTGAGTCTGTATCTGTCAGTTGTTGTGGGGCCCACTGTCTGTCTCTGAGTCTGTACCTGTCAGTTGTTGTGGGGCACACTGTCTGTCTCTGAGTCTGTATCTGTCAGTTGTTGTGGGGCACACTGTCTGTCTCTGAGTCTGTACCTGTCAGTTGTTGTGGGGCACTGTCAGTTGTTGTGGGGCCCACTGTCTGTCTCTGAGTCTGTACCTGTCAGTTGTTGTGGGGCACACTGTCTGTCTCTGAGTCTGTACCTGTCAGTTGTTGTGGGGTGCACAGTCTGTCTCTGAGTCTGTACCTGTCAATTGTTGTGGGGCACACTGTCTGTCTCTGAGTCTGTACCTGTCAGTTGTTGTGGGGCACACTGTCTGTCTCTGAGTCTGTACCTGTCAGTTGTTGTGGGGTGCACAGTCTGTCTCTGAGTCTGTACCTGACAGTTGTTGTGGGGTGCACAGTCTGTCTCTGAGTCGGTACCTGTCAGTTGTTGTTGGGTGCACAGTCTGTCTCTGAGTCTGTACCTGACAGTTGTTGTGGGGTGCACAGTCTGTCTCTGAGTCTGTACCTGACAGTTGTTGTGGGGCACTGTGAGTTAGGGTCCCACTGTCCATCTCTGAGTCTGTTCCTGTCAGTTATTGTGGGGCACATTGTGAGTTAGGGGCCCACTGTCTGTCTCTAAGTCTGTACCTGTCAGTTGTTGTGGGTCACACTGTGAGTTATAGACCCACTGTCCGCCTCTGATTCTGTACCTGTCAGTTGTTGTGGGGCACATTGTGAGTTAGGGGCCCACTGTCCGTCTCTGAGTCTGTACCTGTCAGTTGTTGTGGGGCACACTGTGAGTTAGGGGCCCACTGTCCGTCTCTGAGTCTGTACCTGTCAGTTGTTGTGGGGCACACTGTGAGTTAGGGGCCCACTGTCTGCCTCTGAGTCTGTACATGTCAGTTGTTGTGGGGCACATTGTGAGTTAGGGGCCCACTGTTGTCTCTGAGTCTGTACCTGTCAGTTGATGTGGGGCACAGTGAGTTATGGACCCTCTGTCCGCCTCTGAGTCTGTACCTGCCAGTTGTTGTGGGGCACTGTGAGTTAGGGGCCCACTGTCTGCCTCTGAGTCTGTACCTGTCAGTTGTTGTGGGGCACTGTGAGTTAGGGGCCCACTGTCCGCCTCTGAGTCTGTACCTGTCAGTTGTTGTGGGGCACACTGTGAGTTAGGGACCCACTGTCCGCCTCTGATTCTGTATCTGTCAGTTGTTGTTGGGCACATTGTGAGTTAGGGGCCCCAGTGTCCGTCTCTGAGTCTGTACCTGCCAGTTGTTGTGGGGCACTGTGAGTTAGGGGCCCACTGTCTGCCTCTGAGTCTGTACCTGTCAGTTGTTGTGGGGCACTGTGAGTTAGGGGCCCACTGTCTGCCTCTGAGTCTGTACCTGTCAGTTGTTGTGGGACACTGTGAGTTAGGGGCCCACATACATGTGATATTTTCAGGAGGGTTACCTGGGAGATTTGACTTTTTTCTAGGGAGATTTGACAAAAACCAGGGAGGTTTTTATTCTCGAATTTTTAAAGCGTATCGGTAGATTTTTTCTGATATAAACCTTAATTAAGGGGTAAATCAGCATAAAAACATGATATTTTATACATACACTACTGTTTATGTCATGTTTGCATAGCATATAATTAAGTTTATCATTAATTAAGCATAGCAAAACAAAGCATAGCACATAATGAAGATGCTTCCCATTTTATACACAGACAAAACATTTCTCTAATCATGACAAACTGCAATCAATTACAGTCCACACTCAGTATCTCGAATTTCAAGGGACCAGAAAAAAAGTTCGAGTTATCCGAAGTTCGAATTAAACGATAATGGCATACTTGTTGTTTTTTTATTACCCCACCCACCTGTTTTACACTATGCATATACGTGTATATATTGCCGATATTTGCCGATTTTAATGAAATACATGATTTCTTCCTTCATATATGCTGATGAATATGTTTCTTTTCATGTTAAAGCTGTATAAGAAAACGTTTTGGTAATGAAATAAATCAGCAAAATATTTATGATTTCATAATTTATTAAAAACAGAGAAAGGCATATACATGTATACAATGAAACAACGTTGTCAATATTGTCACAAATGCATTTCTATAAATAGACGTTTAGATTTACACAGACAGTATATCGATTATGAGAAATCATATTTAAACGAAACAATTTACAATATTCAGGTCTATAAGTCTATGTTCTTTCGGTGTTTTCACTATCTACTCTCTTAAAAAACGACATAATGTCACCTTGTTTTCTGCACACTTTTGACAAGTGCATGTTTGTAACGAATCTATCTAAGATTTCCATGGCTGGGAAAACCGACCTAGAATTTTCCTGTGTTTCAACAAAGGACCTTAACATGCCTTTAACACGCTGTCCATAGATGGTTTTGCCGCCGGAATCTCCTCTTACATTAAACATTCGAATTTTATAGCAAAAAACAGAACATTGACAACTGCCACTCATAAATTAATTAGTTATACGTTTCGTCCATGTCAAATTAGTATAATTGTTTTAACCCTTGCGATGGCCATTGTTTTAAATTAGCGTAAACAAACTTCCTCGTTAACAAGCCCTAATTTATCATGAAAAATCAGAGACAACACAAGAAAATAAATTAACAAACATGTCACCATGATTTATTTGTTACAGGTGAAATCATCTCAGCAATTATCACCTTTTGTTTGCTTCACAATCAACTTCGACGCCGGCTTGTGTTTGATCAAACTTGCATTTGGCACTTTAATTGAACTTCGAATTAGCGAGAGTAAATTAATGTATAGATTCGTGTTTGGGACCAGAAAAATAGTTCGAATTATCCGATAATTCGAATTATCGAAATTCGACTTAAAAGAAGTCAAATTGTATACAAATAGAAGGAATAAAATTGGGACCGTGAAAAAAATTCGACTTAAGCGGAAATTCGAAATAAGCGAGTTTGAGTTACTGAGAGTAGACTGTAGTTGAAATCGGTGTCCTTTAATTGTCCTCAATTATATTATAATTTTAATCCAGTTAATACACCAAATATCAATCGATGCTGAATTCGCTAATTACCATCCCACTTATAGTCGATACATTTCTATCAATCTCCCTTGGACATTACAGATATCGCCGACATGTGTCATAAACAAACAATCCAATCATTATTTTCACACAATAAACTAATTAGCTGACATGCTAATCCTTTTAATAACCTGCCCAGGGGCAATGTTTTCACAGATATAGATAAGACAGTTGTTTATTTTCTAGATCATTCGGAAAACTCGGTCTTGATCCAATAAATCATAGGAATTACCCAAAAGGATTCACAAATAGCGAAATTTTGGAACTCGGCGAAAAATACTGGGAGAAATGGAGCTCCCGGCGGGAGGCCGGGAAATTCCATGAAATCCCGGGAGAAATTAGCTCCCGGCGGGAGATATCACATGTATGGGCCCACTGTCTGCCTCTGAGTCTGTACCTGTCAGTTGTTGTGGGGCACTGTGAGTAAGGGGCCCACTGTCCGCCTCTGAGTCTGTACCTGTCAGTTGTTGTGGGGCACACTGTGAGTTAGGGGCCCACTGTCCGCCTCTGAGTCTGTACCTGTCAGTTGTTGTGGGGCACACTGTGAGTTAGGGACCCAATGTCCGCCTCTGATTCTGTACCTGTCAGTTGTTGTGGGGCACATTGTGAGTTAGGGGCCCACTGTCCGTCACAGGTATTTTATTAATTAATTCCTTATCAAAATTGAATCCCTGAATCTAAAGTAAATCCTATTTTATATTGTGTGTACCTTTCAATCCTTCCCTTCACTTCTGCATACCAGAAATAATAATATCCATTAAATTCCAACGGTATAATATATGAAAGAAATGTAATACAGTCATACTTCAAACGCATTTTAGGTCTAAAGATAATTACTGTAGAATTTGGGAATTATAATTTAGCTTAGACCTATATAAATCAACGGCAGAATGTAATATATATTGGCATTCACATCAACGAGTTTAAGGACAATTTCAAACACCGCTATTGCATAAGCCCATTCAAGCTAAACCTGCATGTAAGGAAATGTAAGAAAAAAGAAATTAAATGGAATTGAATGTTGTTTAATGGTTCATCAACACAGTATAGGTTATTTAGAGCCACCCCAGAGAGGGGAAAGTTACATAGGAATCCAGAACCGTGCCCTACTCTTATTATCGAATAGATTCCTATGGTTCTTTAACGTGCTCGGAGGGTAGACCGATACACGGGACCACCCGGTTTACGTCCCCATCTGATAGACGAGGCTAAGGGAAAGTGTCTTGCCCAACAACACACCGACGAAACTCAGTGGCACCACAGAGGATTGAACCCGGGGCCTCCGGTTACAAAAGACCTTTTAATTTTTAAGATAAGCACACCACTACATTTGGTTTGCTATCTGGCAGAGGAATGTATGATGGGAAACTTCATATTTTCTCATCTCCTTCTGAGGTTGCTGTCCCTATATAACCTAATATGATGTGTTAAAGGGACATAACATTTCATATCATTTCCAAACAAGAGGCCATAACTCTGGTATTACTGACCCAATTTAGCTGGTTTTCGAAAGTGTCCAAGCTTTCATTGGTATTAACAATTATGTGCCAGTTCGGTTAAGATCAAATTATAAATGAAGGTGCTAGTGTTCACAAGGCAGAAAATGGCATTTTTTCAGAAAAAACAAGGGCCATAACTCTGGTTTCACGGATTAGATTTCGCTGGTTTTCGAAACTGTCCAAGCTTCCATTGATATTAACAATCTGTGCAAGGTTGGTGAAGATCAAATAATAAATGAAGGTACTAGTGTGTTCACAAAGCTTAATATGACATTTTTCTGGCTGTGCTTTTAACTTGTCCGAGCTTTCATCGATATAAAGACACTGGCAAAGTTTCGTAAAAATCTGATTAATAATGAAGGCCCTAGAGTGTTTTTAAGGCATCCATTTTTTTTTATTATATACTGACAAACCTATTCTTTTCTTTTATAAGCCAGACTGTTGATTTCTTCAATCCCTCTTTGTGGGCCAGTTGTCAGCCTTGCTCTTGCAGCTCCGCTTCACACCCCATTAATGCCTTGATGAACTAGACATTTAAATAGAAAACATAAAATAATGGAATGTTCATGAAAACTACATTAGTTTACATTAATATACTTCGGCTGTTTTTTTATGTTCATCAAATATCATTATCTATCATCAGTTTCTTCTGAACATCTGTTGTTTCATTTTCAGTCATCATCAGCCTCGCAGATAACACCAATTATTACACTATCTCTGATTTCATCAAAAAAAAAGAGCATTAAGAATTGCAGGGCAATCCATGGTCCCCCACTGGGTAAGACAAGCATTTTCCAGACATTTCATATGATGGAGGTCAAAGATCAAGGTCAAGGTCACAATGACCTTATTTTGGTACGCGACACACCGCTATCCCAAGATGTATTCACATACCAAGTTTGGTATATCTAAGTGTTATAGTATCGACAATACGGTCCGGACAAGCATTTTCTATGACAGAGGTCACAGGTCAAAGTCACAATGACCTTATTTTGGTATGCGACACACCGTTATCCCAAGATGTATTCACATACCAAGTTTGGTATCTCTAAGTGTTACAGTATTGAAAATACGGTCGAGACAAGCATTTTCTAACAGAGGTCACAATGACCTTATTTTGGTACGTGACACACCGCTATCCCAAGATGTATCCACATACAAAGTTTGGTATCTCTAAGTGTTATAGTATTGAAAATATGGCCCCGCCAAGTATTTTCTACGACAGAGGTCACATGTGAAGGTCAAGGTCACAGTGGCCTTATTTTGGTACGCGACACACCACTATCCCAAGATGTATCCACATACCAAGTTTGGTATCTCCAAGTGTTATAGTATTGAAAATAAAGTCCAGACAAGCATTTTCTATGACAGGTCACAGGTCAAGGTCACAATGACCTTATTTTGGTATGCGACACACCGCTATCCCAAGTCTGAAGACGTATTCACATACCAGGTTTGGTATCTTTAAGTGTTATAGTATTGAAAATACATCTGGATAAGCATTTTCTATGACAGAGGTCACAGGTCAAGGTCAAGGTCACATTGACCTTATTTTGGTACGCGACACACCACTATCCCAAGATGTATCCACATACTAAGTTTGGTATCTCTAGGTGTTATAGTATTGAAAATACGGTCCGGACAATAATTTTCTATGCATTTTCCGACAGAGGTCACAGGTCAAGGTCACAATGACCTTATTTTGGTATGCGACACACCGCTATCCCAAGATGTATTCACATACGAATTTTGGTATCTCTAAGTGTTATAGTATTGGAAATACGGTCTGGACAAGCATTTTCTATGACAGGTCACAGGTCAAGGTCACAGTGACCTTATTTTGGTACGCGACACACAGCTATCCTAAGATGTATCCACAGTTTGGTATCTCAGTCTGATAATATTGAAAATATGGCCCAGACAAGCATTCGGAAGGACGGACGGAAGGAAGAGGTGCAAACCTATAGTCCCCGCTGGGACCGGTGGGGGACTAATAAACATTGTCATCAGTAGTCTACTATCTATCATTCATCCTCATCATACTTTTTCTTTAACACAGACACTGTTTTAAACAACAGTTTTTCTATATTTAATGGTGACAGAAATATACACAAGGGAATATTGTGCTTGCACACTGTTTTCTGTGTTCTTCTTACTGTTCAGTTATACTCAAACATTAAACAATGTTTACCGTTGAACTAATAGACGTGTGGTCTCCGTATTCTGCTTTTATCTGCCTTGCTAAAGCCTGAAAAAGCTGATATAAAGCCTGTGGGATAGGGCCACA
Organism: Cyrtodaria siliqua; assembly: GCA_037043455.1. Classification (NCBI taxonomy): domain Eukaryota; kingdom Metazoa; phylum Mollusca; class Bivalvia; order Adapedonta; family Hiatellidae; genus Cyrtodaria; species Cyrtodaria siliqua. The sequence goes on from JAWPHD010012564.1 coordinate 24,024, forward strand.
AATAGGATGGGTGTTAAGCATGATCCTTTAATTTCTGACTGAAAAAATTAAACAGGATGTAAGTGTCATTGAAGTGTTCTACTGATAGGGTTTTTAATTTTATAGCCAGAACAGCCATGGGGGACATTTTTGTTTAATGAATAACGTTGTATGTTATATAATATTTAAGAAATAAAATATTTGCAGAGGGTTTATATGTATGTTATATAATATTTAAGAAATAAAATAGTTGCAGAGGGTTTATATTGTCCCATATATATACCTGGTGGGCGGGACTTCAAGTTCATCGATATCACGGGCCGCACATACTTTTCATGCGGTAAATCAGGCATTTTATAGTCGCAAATTTTAGACGTTAGCCAATGGATAAACGTGTTACATAATAGTTACATTAAAATTAATTTTAACTTGCCAAAAGGCTCCTTTCAATTAATATATTTCATAACTTGTTTCATAAAACATAGAAACTCATTTAAGATCATATATTAAATTAAAAGTGCTTGCCTCTATAATGGGTCTAAAATGAATCTTTTATCATTACTTCGAAATTATATTTTGCAATAGATTACAACAGAAGAATCAGTAGTCACAAGCTAATAACAAGAGGGCCTGTATCGCTCTTGTATTGATAGATTACAACAGAAGAATCAGAAGTCATAAGTTAATAACAAGAGGCTCAAGAGGGCCTGTATCGCTCTTGTATTGTTGTAGCACTTAGACAAAACCCTTTGCCCGGCACTGAGCAAAATTGCAAGCAAAGGTCCCATGTAGAGGGGCCCCTTCACACAGACGGACGAAACCTGTTTATATATGATCTTTCTCGAGTCCCTAAATGACCATACCAAATCTGAATCATAACCATTCACATTTGGACAAGATGTGTATTCTTCGTGTCTTTTGACCCGATTACTACCCATTAGGGGGCCCCAGTGTGTGAAGACAAAATATGAAAACATCTTTGGCATCCACACATCCTTAACTAAGAAATTAACACCAAATATGAACTTGAGATCTTAAAGGGTATAAAAGGAGTTAGCATCAAAAGCTTTAATAGTAAATTACTGCAATTTCCCCAAATTGTACCCTTGTAGAGGGGCCCCTTTATGCAGGATGACAAAATCTGTTTTGAACATTTTGTGCCCCGAGTCCCTAAATAATCATACACATTTAGAATCAAATCCATTCACACATTTGCACAAGATATACATTTTTTTCATCCAATTAACCCCCGAGGGGACCCCAGTGGATGGAGACAAAATCCAAGACCTTGCTGCAACCCGTTTGAGTCATGAAATATAAAGAAAAAAGTTTGCCCCCAACCCACGACTCCAGGTTTTCAATACAGCATATTTAAGAAAATCAAGGGCCGTAAGCCTGGCGTTACTGGTCCGATCACGCTGGTTTTCAAACTTGTCACATCTTTTACTGACATTAACAACCAGGCAAAATTTGGTATTTAAAGATCAAATAACGTAGCGATCAGAAGACGGAATATGGCTTGTTTTCCCAGCAAAACAAGGGCCATAACTCGGGCGTTACTGATCCGATCTGGCTGTTTTTCAAATCATTGATATTATAAAGAAACTGACAAAGTTTGCTAAAGAGCAAATAATAAATGAAGTTGCTAGAGTGACGAACACATCGCCATCCCATAAGGTTTGCTGTCCTTTGGCCATTAGAGCTAAAAACAAAACATGAAAAATACCTTTCCAATGCTGGCTCCGAATACCTCTAACAGGTCTTCCCTGATTGTTTATTCACTAGTCTGGCTTTGTAGTAACAGCGCTTTACTTGTGAAACTTTATCCTACAACAAGTTCATAAAATGTTCACTGAAAGTAGATCAAATGCTATATTGTTGCTAATCAAATGTTGTGTTGTACCCTACAAGTAAATGTGTCCAGGGATCACTGATGCACTGTTTTTAATAAAGAGTGAAAGAAGTAAAAGGGACTGGAGAGGATCTGGAAGGGTGACTGATGTCAAGCCTAACACAAATGAAAACACTCATAATGTGATTTAGTTTCAAATATGAACAGTGAAATTGCTGCATGTTAATTTGATTTTATTGTTTATGAAATAATTTGGTCCAAGACAGCTCTTTTTTGTTGCCAAGTCATAAATATTAAGTCAATAAAATGTGTATATAGTGCTAAAAGTTGTCTCTTCTATACTTCAAATTATGGCTCCAACACGATTGTTTCGCACGGATCAATGAACAAACTAATGGGCATACAGACGGTGTGATTCGGGCATAAAAAATATCTCTCTTCCTGGGCATAAAAAAAGACTCGCATTTAGATGCAAATGTGTATTAAAGGGACACATGGCAATCTTGATTTTTTAAAAACTCACGGCGTCCCGTTAGTTTTCCTCTTAACTTGCATTTGTTCAATCATTAATATTAATTGTTAGAATAATTCAAAGCAAATTATTTTTTCATATTACTAACTTTTTATAATATTGCACCAGTAATATATTTAAAAATTTGGTAAAATATTGAAGAAAGTTGAAATCTCATTTTTTTATTTAATTATATGCAAGCAGTTTTGAAGTCAAAATGACGCAGCATGACTAAACCGAGAAGCAAATTTTAATGTTTGAATAAAACTCAAGATTGCCATGTGTCCCTTTAACATTGAAGCTCTACTCCATTTATTGTGTGGCAAATGGGAGTCAATTAAAACTGTTTCAACGAACTTGAAATGTTAAACTCAATGTTTCAGTTTTCTGGCTGTAGACATTCCCAACTCTCATGGCTTCCTTTTTAGATAGGTCGAAATATACATGGCACTTGATAGTTCTGAAATATAAAAATATTGAATAAGCAAGAACAAGAAATGCGGTTAGTGAGTGTATTTGGACACACATGCATACTATGTATTCTTAGTAACAGCAGCTTGCATGCTAGAGTTATGGTTCATGCAAATCATCTTAGGCCACCTTAAAAAAAATTATGTTTGCCCTTTCAAATTGTATGTATGTAGGTTCAAATTTTAGGTATGTAGATTGGTTGGCAATTTTTGTTTTTTTTTTTTGAACTGGCATGTAGGTATATATTATGAAAATCAAGAAAATATTGAATATAGTTATAGAATCAATGTATTGACTCGAGATATAAAAGGTTAGCAGCATACAGTACAGCTCACGCGAAACCCACACTTTACTCGAAACGCCGAGTTTAGTCGTATCGAGGTCCGCGCGTATTTACGCGGAGTCAGTGTTTGTACTCGGCGAATTCACGCGGCGAAAGTACGCCATTGTCGAGTCACTCACACTCCGAGTTACTCCGTGCAGAATCCAATTAACCATGAGTGCACACCTGTGGTGATTTATTATTGGGAAAAAATCTGAATTTTCCGACAATTTTTCAACTTGTCCGATATCGCACTTGAAAAAGCAATCAATCAACAGAAAAGGTACAAACAATGAGACGCCGAGTGCATCTTTTATGTGCAAAATTGACACGACTGATAAATACAATGAATAAATTTCGAAACAAATACGTATTTCAAACTTTTAATGCATTTATTCACAAGTTTTGTTTGTTTTTGTTGTCCGAAAGTCAGTTTTCCTACCGACATAAATACCCATAATCCTTGGCCATGTATGTATTTTTTAACAAGATGGCACTGATAACGGGTTTTTCTGATTATTTCTGACTAAAGAACCCATTGATGTAATAATAAACATCACTATAGTAAAATTTGTTACAAAGAAAGACTAATTAAAACAAGAGGCCCAAGAGGGCCTGTGAACGCTCTACTGGCTGTTATACCATTGATGAATCGAGTCGTACTACATGGTGTCTAGGGTGTACACAAGGTTTTTCAAGTATTTGACCTAGTGACCTAGTTTTTGACCCCATGGGACCCATTTTCGAACTTGACCAAAATATAATTAAGACAACATTTAAGTTTTCATCAAGATCGGGTCAGAAATATGGCCTCTAGAGTGTACTAGTGACCTAGTTTTTGACCCTGTGTGACCAATTTTCGAACTTTAGCAAGCTATAATTGAGACAAATATTCTGACAAAATTGCATCAAGATCGGGTCAAAAATATGGCCTCTAGAGTGTACACACGGTTTTTCCAAAGTTTGACCTAGTGACCTAGTTTTTAACACCATGTGACCATTTTTGAACTTGACCAAGATATAATTAAGACAAACATTTTTGACAAAGAGTGTACACAAGGTTTTTCCAATATTTGACCTAGTGACCTAGTTTTTAACCCCATGTGACCCATTTTCAAACTTGACCAAGATATAATTAAGACAAACATTCCTTACAACGTTGCATCAAGCTCGGGTCAAAAATATGGCCTCTAGAGTGTACACAAGGTTTTTCCAATATTTGACCTAGTGACCTAGTTTTTAACTTCATGTGACCCATTTCCGAACTTGATCAAGATATAATTAAGATAAACAATTTGACAAAATTTCATCAAGATTGGGTAACAAATATGACCTCTAGAGTGTACACAAGTTTTTTCAAGTATTTGACCTAGTGACCTAGTTTTTGACCCCACATGACCCATTTTTAAACTTGACCGAGATTTCATTGAGACAAACATTCTGACAAAGTTTCATTAAGATCGGGTCAAAATGTGGCCTCTAGAGTGTACACACGGTTTTTCCAAAGTTTGACCTAGTGACCTAGTTTTTAATACCATGTGACCCATTTTTGAACTTGACCAAGATATAATTAAGACAAACATTTTGACAAAGTTTCATCAAGATTGGGTCAGAAATACGGCTTCTAAAGTGTACACAAGGTTTTTCAAGTATTTGACCTAGTGACCTAGTTTTTAACCCCATTTGACCTATTTTCAAACTTGACCAAGATATAATTAAGACAAACATTCTGACAAAGTTGCATCAAGATCGGGTAAAAAATATGGCCTCTAGAGTGTACACACGGTTTTTCCAAAGTTTGACCTAGTGACCTAGTTTTTAACACCATGTGACCCATTTTTGAACTTGACCAAGATATAATTAAGACAAACATTTTGACCAAGAGTGTACACACGTTTTTTCCAATATTTGACCTATTGACCTAGTTTTTAACACCATGTGACCCATTTTTGAACTTGAACAAGATAATTATAATTAAGACAAACATTTTGACAAAGTTTCATCAAGATTGGGTCAGAAATACGGCTTCTAGAGTGTACACAAGGTTTTTCAAGTATTTGACCTAGTGACCTAGTTTTTAACCCCATGTGACCCATTTTCAAACCTGACCAAGATATAATTAAGACAAACATTCTGACAAAGTTGCATCAAGCTCGGGTCAAAAATATGGCCTCTTAGAGTGTACACAAGGTTTTTCCAATATTTGACCTAGTGACCTAGTTTTTGACCCCACATGACCCATTTTCGAACTTGACCGAGATTTCATTGAGACAAACAATTAAGATAAACATTCTGACAAAGTTGCATCAAGCTCGGGTCAAAAATATGGACAAGGATATCCGTCATTTTACCGGGGCTAGATATTTCCATCTCACCCTAGGGTCGAGATAAAATTCACGCGCACGAACATCTGGTATGCAGGAAAACATGCAAAACGTTAGTAACTGGCCGCGTCAATGCACAACATGTCTCTGATATGCAAGAAAAAGAATCTATCATGGGTATTCGGTCCAGATAGGGAATTCCAACCCTCGGTATAAGTGGGGAATTCCAACCCTCGGTATAAGTGTTTTAATCGGAACATCGGCAGAGCCTCGGTTCCGATAAAAACACATACCTCAGGTTGGAATTCGCTATCTTCACCGGATACCCATGAAAGATTCTTATAATCAGATATGAGAAGCGTAGCTGTGAACCGAGCAGCGACGCTGCGAGGTAGGTGTTGGAGGGGGTGTCCCCCTGCTGCCAGTGGGGGACACCCCAAGAATTTTTTGAAATTAGGAGGCGCAAATGATGCGTTCTCAAGCTATATTTCAGCGTTAATATTGGCATTTATTGCATATTTGGAACTTTTATTTTTTCACTTTTGCTGGACGAAATGTACGCATTGGCGTACGTGCGTATGCCTGCGTGCGTATGCCTGAATACGCGCCTGATAATCATCACTGTGTTGACTTGAATTAGAAATATTAAAGTACAGCTTTTAAAACTACTTGCAAATGAACAAGAATTTCTCCAGTAAGTTACAAATGCCTCTGAAGGTTTTCTTATAGTAATTCCTATAGTGCATCCCAGGCCCGGGATAGTAAAGACGTCTAAAATTGTTTTGCCTCTTACCGCTGTGGGTTCAAATCCCACTGGGAGCTTAACTTGTCAAGTGAGAAAATGAGCTCTATACGATTCCAGGGCAGCATAAGCTGGTACTTGACTGTATCAGCATCATAGACTTTTAAAGTATTTTCAGAATTCAAAAGGTAACATGTGAAATTTTACACAATTATAAACTGTACCTATTTTCTCGTCATCATGTTGATTTTCAGAGCACTGACAAGATGTGCTCCACCCAAAAGAAAGTACGTAAAATCCTCTGGAAGGAATTCCTCTATTCTTGGTACCTGTTTTAAAACAAGAAAATCAGTAGAACCAATGGATGCTCCCTGAAAATGTATCCTCAGTTTATCGTATGGCCTTGTATCACCCAGGACTATTCAATTTGCAGTTCCATTACGTAGCTTTTGATTTATGATCCAGAACGGGAAGTGAGACCTATTTTAATATAACATACCTTGTACACCATCAGCCAAAACTGGTAATATAACATACCTGTACACCATCAGCCAAAAAAAATACTGGTAATATAACATACCTGTACACTATCAGTCAAAACTGCTAATATAACATACATGTACATCATCAGCCAAAACCTGTAATATAACATACCTGTACACTATCAGCCAAAACTGGTAATAATAACATACAATGTACACCATCAGCCAAAACTGGTGATATAACATACCTGTACACTATCAGCCAAAAACTGGTAATATAACATACCTGAACACTACATACCTGTACACCATCAGCCAAAACTGGTAATATAAATACATGTACACTATCAGCCAAAACTGGTAATATAACATACCTGTACACCATCAGCCAAAACTGGTAATATAACATACCTGTACACCATCAGCCAAAACTGGTAATATAACATACCTGTACACTATCAGCACAAAACTGGTAATATAACATACCTGTACAACATCAGCCAAAACTGGTAATATAACAATACATGTAACACTATCAGCCAAAACTGGTAATATAACATAGCTGTACATAATCAGCCAAAACTGGTAATATAACATACCTGTACACCATCAGCCAAAACTGGTAATATAACATACATGTACACCATCAGCCAAAACTGGTGATATAACATACCTGTACACTATCAGCCAAAACTGGGTAATATAACATACCTGAACACTACATACCTGTACACCATCAGCCAAAACTGGTAATATAACATAACATGTACACTATCAGCCCAAAACTGGTAATATAACATACCTGTACACCATCAGCCAAAACTGGTAATATAACATACCTGTACACCATCAGCCAAAACTGGTAATATAACATACCTGTACACTATCAGCCAAAACTGGTAATATAACATACCTGTACAACATCAGCCAAAACTGGTAATATAACATACATGTACACTATCAGCCAAAACTGGTAATATAACATAGCTGTACATAATCAGCCAAAACTGGTAATATAACATACCTGTACACCATCAGCCAAAACTGGTAATATAACATACCTGTACAGACCATCAGCCGAAAACTGTTAATATAACATACCTGTTCACCCATCAGCCGTAACTGGTAATATATAAACATACCTGTACACTACAATACCTGTACACCATCAGCCAAAACTGGTAATATAAACATACCTGTACACCATCAGCCAAAACTGACGTAATATAACATACCTGTACACCCATCTCCCAAAACTGGTAATATAACATACCTGTACACCATCTCCAAAACTGGTAATATAACATACCTGTACTCCATCAGCCAAAACTGGTAATATGACATACCTGTACACTATCCGTCAAAACTGGTAATATAACATACCTGTACACCATCAACAAAACTGGTATATAACAAACTCCGTACACCATCAGCGCAAAACTGGTAATATAACATAACTGTACACTACATACCTGTAAACTATCAGCCAAAACTGGTAATATAACATACCTGTACACTATCAGCCAAAACTGGTATACAAGCATTTTCTATGACAGACGTCACAGGTCAAGGTCAATGTGACCTTTTTTGAGTACGCGACACACCGCTATCCCAAGATGTATCCACATACCAAATTTGGTATCTCAAAGTCTTATATTATTGAAAATATGGCCCGGTCACTGCATTTCGGAAGGACAGACGGACGGACAGGGTGCAAAACCTATAGTCCTCCCCAGGACCGGTGGGGGACTAATAAGTACCGGTCATGCAGCAATAGAGTCAAGTAGGGTCAGGAAAAAGGATCGAAATATGTCACGAATGGGGTCTGATTGTGTCTGCAGGGTCGCAGGATTTCCCGGACGCAGCTTTTCTGCGTCTGTGACGCAATATTTTGATGCGGGACCCCGCATTTACATGGGTCCGTGCGTCCTCAAGACCCGCAACTTACAAAGTCTGTGGTCAATTACAGACCTGCTTTCAGTTGTTCCTTGCGTTATTTAACGTCCTTTTCAGACAGTAATCTATACTCGCACCGATTATACGTCATATCCGTAAAAAGGGAAATCACTGCGCAGGAGATATCATTCAGGCGCTTGCATGACTGAAATACGATAAAATTGAAAGCGTCCACCTCATGACAGTCAATCAGCATGGCTGATCAAGCCAAGGTCGACCAGCAGCAAAGAAACAAAATTCGCTCACAGATTGGTTCGGCGGTAAAAAGTTTTTTTGTGTGGCTAAGTTCTTATATCGTTTTTACTGTTTTGGACCCTCAAAAAGTACAGAGGACCCCTAAAATGGAAAGGTGGGGGTCCTGGGACCCCCAATTGAAAATTCAGAGGAAATCCCTGTGGGTCGCAACCTATGTGAGTCAAAAAAGTACCGGTCATGCAGCAATAGATTCAACTAGGGTCAGGAATGTGTCTGCAATGTTCCAACCTGTACCGAGTCAAATAGGTACCCGTCATCCAGCAATAGTCAAGTAGGGTCAGAAAATAGGATCGAAATCTGTCATGAATGTGGTCTGATTGTGTCTGCAGGGTCCCAATCTATATGAGTCAAAAAAGTACCGGTCATGCAGCAATAGAGTCAAGAAGGGTTAGGAAATAGGATCGCAAAATGTCACGAATGGGGTCCGATTGTGTCTGCAGGGTCACAACCTATATTGAGTCAAATAAGTACCGGTCATGCAGCAATAGAGTCAAGTAGGGTCAGGAAAATGGGGTCTGATTGTGTCTGCAGGGTCACAACCTATGTTGAGCCAAATAAATATCGGTCATGCTGCAACAGAGTCAAGTATGGTCAGGAAATATGTCACGAATAGGGTGTGATTGTGTCTGCAAGGTCCCAACCTATGTCTAGTCAAACAAGCATTTTCTATGACAGAGGTCCACATACCAAGTTTGGTATCTCAAAATCTTATAGTATTGAAAATATGGCCCGGACAAGCATTTTCGGAACATTTTCTATGACATAGGTCACAGCGACCTTATTTTGGTACGCAACACACCGCTATCCCAAGATGTATTCAAATACCAAGTTTGGTATCTCTTAAGTCTTATAGTATTGAAAATATGGCACGGACAAGCATTTCTGGAACATTTTCTATGACAGAGGTCACAGGTCAAGGCGAACTTATTTTGGTATGCGACACACCTCTATCCCAAGATGTATCCACATACCAAGTTTGGTATCTCAAAGTCTTATAGTATTGAAAATATGGCCCGGACAAGCATTTTCGGAAGGACGGACGGACGAGGGGCAAACCTATAGTCCCTACCGGACGGGGACTGGGTCCGGTGGGGGACTAATAACATACCTGTACACCATCAGCCAAAACTGGTAATATAACATACCTGTACACTATCAGCCAAAACTGGTAATATAACATACCTGTACACTATCAGCCAAAACTGAAATAGTTGAAACAACCTTACATCTAGACCCAACTCTTATTGTTTCCACCCATCTCCTTTTCAAGGGTCTTGTGGCCATCTCTTGTGCGTTATTTCAGTTTATCAATTGAAATATTATAAACACCTGTAAAAGAACATATTATTAGAGAAATCAAAATCATACAATATTTTAGCAGAAAAACTAAAATGTTAAGGTAACGAGACCCAAGAGGGCATATATCGCTTTACTGGCTTGATACTGATGATGATCATTCCTGCCAAGAAATCCGGCCTGGGGTTCAGTTTGTGTATTAAAACCTTTAAAGGGCCATAACTCTGCCAAAAATCCTTCAACTGGGACATGATGAAGATATACATAACTAGATTTGGTACTTATCATCCCTGAAAACTTTCATTAAAATATGGCCAAAGGAAGCCATATTTTTAACTTTAATCAAGGGCCATAACTCTGGTGCTACTAAAAGGATTTGCCTGGTTTTCAAACTTGTTTGGTAAAGATCAAATAATAAATGAAGGTGCTAGAGTGTTCACAAGGCAGAAAACGGCATAGTTTAGCAAAAACAAGGGCCATTACTCCGGCATAAATGATCCGATCTGGCTGTTTTTTAAATAGTCCAACATTTCATTGCTATTAACAATCTGTGCAAGCTTGGTAAAGATCAAATAATAAATGAAGGTGCTAGTGTTCACAAGGCTTAATATGAAATTTTTCAGCAAAACAAGGGCCACAACTGCGGTGAAACTAAATTAAAGTGCATTTTTCATTTTACCAATGATCGATTAAATACTTCCATAATCGATCATCGTAATCGGATGCCTAAGTAACTGATGACTGCTTACAACTGACTAATCGGTACATACAGACATTGTCTCTGCGTGTGAAAGAGCAGGCCACAAATCCATATATGAAGGTCCAAAATCCCATATGGTGTGCCAAAAAATCCATAATAAAGCTAGACTGCATTACATAAGTTTAGAATTAAAAAAAAAACAAAAAACTTATCAATCACGAACCAGTCATATCAGCTGTGCGAACTGCCTTTCAAATGGTGGATGTCTTTTGAAACTTACCAAAGTACTTTTCCTCAGATTGTGAGGAGCCTGGTACATCATCTGCCTTTCGCTTCTTTGTCTTCTCTTTAGCTGGAAAACATATTATGATATGCAATGAAATACTGTGTTTTATCAGTGAAATAAAAGTGTTATTCCACTGTAGAATATAGAGGGGTTTTTCACAGTAGCTGCCAAGGACCATAATTCTGCTGTTACTAATCTGATTTGGCTGGTTTTCGAACTTGGCTGAGCTTTCATTGATATTAACATTCTATGTAAGTTTGGTAAATATCAAATAATAAATGGTGCTAGAGTGTTCACAAGGCAGAAAATGGCAATTTTTAGCAAAAACAAGGGCCATAACTCCAGCCTAAATGGTCCGATCTGGCTGGTTTTCAAACTCATCCAAGATGTCATTGCTATTAACAATCTGTGCAAGTTTGGAATTTTTTAGCAAAACAAGGGCCATAACTCATCCGAGCTGTCATTGATATAAAGACTCTGGCCAAGTTTGGCTAAGATCGCATGAAAAATGAAGGGGCTAGAGTGTTCATAAGGCAAAATATAGCAATTTTTGTTACTTCAAGGGCAATAACTCTGGTGTTACTCATCATTTGGACAAAGTTTAAATTGTTACATAGTACATACAACAAAGTTTTTGTATAAAGGATCATAACATTCAGGATATCTCTGTTTCTGAGTTCAACTCACCTATTCAAACAAAATAAATGCCTAAGGATAACTTGTCTGGAAAATTGTGACATACCGACAGACAACACAAAACAGTGTCTCCCAGGTCTTCAACTTCATTGGGGAAGATTAATTAACGTCCATATACCTCTAAGCCGGTCCCTTTTTTAAAGTTGGAGATAAATTCTTTATTATTTCTTCCACTCCCAACCGCACGGCATAGATCATTCTTCTCCTTCAAGAAATGAGCTCTGGGCACCTGAACGCCTCTGTGTGCCCCGTCAAAGAAGATCTGAAATAATGGTTAATACACATTATATAACAAGAAAGTAGAAATCATCCATATATATTGAGAAACAAATTGCCACATACACATAGGTATGAAAAATTAAGTGCACCCAGACATACTCATTAGATGCTTAAATTGAAGTTGAGGTACTGAATGACAACCAAGTGCCTCCAACAATTAGGCAAAAAAAAAAAACTGTGTTTTCGGTGGCCCGACCGCCCCTATTTTTAAGGGGCCGAACCCTAAAACTTTTTATGAAAAAAAAATAATAAAAAAAATATATATCTTTTTTTTTTCTTCTGAACAATGATTTCACAATATATCAAGGTAAACTGACATCACAGAGAAACTTTCAGTTTTATCATCAACTTGTATGGGGTTTATGAGATAAATACATGTAGAATCTCACAATATCTTGCTCCAAAAAAAAAAAAAAAAAAATGCCTACCCTATTTTTTCAGAGCATGCAATAGGAAACACACCTAATTTTTTTTTGGCCTTACTAGTGGATGCTTACAAGGGGGAAAAAGTCCTTATTTGTCAGCTGTTTGATACATATTAATTTGTAATTGTAAATATGTATTAATATAAAAAACAAGAGGCCTTTGGGCCTGTGGACGCTCTACTGGCTAACATGGCTCTTATAACAAGAGGTCAATGACCTTGAAGCTCTACTGATTGATTTTGATTTCAGGAAGTAGTCGCTACAGACTTGTTTTTTGAAAATCTATTTTTAACCGTGGTGGCCATCTTGAATTTCCGGCCGACCTGAAATTTTGCTAGGATCAATTAGCCAGTACGAGCAACATTCCTGTGAAGTTTCATGAAAATCCGTCAAGTAGTTTCAGAGGAGTAGTCGCTACAAGTTTTCATTATATAACTCTATGTAAACAAAGATGGCCACTGGTAGCCATGTTTAACGTCAAATCCAAACGATTTTCGACAAGGACCAACATCATGTCATACTGATCATTTTAGAAAAAGTCCCATATCAATATCTCTTATAGTTTTGAAGAAGTAGTCGCTACAAACTTATTTATTTAAAATCTATTTTTAGCTGTGGCGGCCATCTTGAATTTCCGGCCGACCTGAAAATTTTCTAGGATCAACCAGACATCAGGAGCAACATTCCTGTGAAGTTTCATGAACATCCGTCAAGTAGTTTCAGAGGAGTAGTCGCTACAAGTTTTTACTATATAACTCTATGTAACCAAAGATGGCCACTGGCAGCCATGTTTAACGTCGTATCAAAATAATTTTCCACAAGGATCAACATCATGTCATGCTGATCATTTTAGAAAAAGTCCCATATCAATATCACTTATAGTTTTCAAGAAGTAGTCGCTACAAACTTTTTTTTTAAAAATCCATTTTTAGCTGTGACGGCCATCTTGATTTTCAGGCAGATCTGAAATTTTGCTAGGATCAATTAGACATCAAGAGCAACATTCCTGTAAAGTTTCATGACAATCCTCCAAGTAGTTTCAGAGGAGTAGTCGCTACAAGTTTTTACTATATAACTCTATGTAAACAAAGATGGCCGCTGGCAGCCATGTTTAACGTTGAATCAAAACTATTTTTGACAAGGATCGACATCATGTCATGCTGATCATTTTAGAAAAAGTTCCATATCAATATCACTTATAGTTTTCAAGAAGTAGTCGCCACAAACTTGTATTTTAAAACTCTATTTTTAGCTTTGGCGGCCATCTTGGATTTCACATCAACATGAATTTTTGCTAGGATCAACTAGACTTTATGGGCAACATTTCTGTAAAGTTTCATAAATATCCATCCAGTAGTTTCAGAGGAGTTGTCGCTACAAATAAAAGTTTACGGACAGACGGACGACGGACGCCGCACCACGGCATAATCTCTGCTGATCTCTGATCAGTAGAGCTAAAAATCAATGAAGCGAGTGACTATCGCCTTAACGAGGCAAAATATAGCATTTTTAATTAAATAATTATTTTTAACTCCGCTGTTACTGGTCGGATCTGGCTGGTTTTCAAACTTGGCAGGTAGAGCTAATAAAAATAAAACAAGAGGGCCAAGACAGCCCTAAATCGATCACCTGAGTACTGGCACATTATCAAACTTCTTCAAAATCTTATGGTCATATACAATCTGTGCAAGTTTGGTTAAGATTGTTCAAGAAATGTGGGCTCTGTTGTGTATAACCACAATGATATAAAGACACTGACAAAGTTTGGTAAATATCAAATACAAAATGAAGGTGCTAGAGTGTAACACCTTGGGCAGGGCCAAATGTGACCCGAGGGCTATATATAATATATGAGAGCTTTGTGGTTTCAGAGAAGAAGATTTTTTAAGTTTTTCCCTATACAAGTCTATGTAAAACATGACACCTGGGGTGGGGCCAAATGTGACCCCACGGTCACCATTTGAACAAACTTGGTAAAGGACCATGAGAGTATATACAGTAATTGCAAAATATTAAACCTATGGCTCTTGTAGTTCCAGAGAAGACTTTAATGTGTTTCCTATATAAGTCTATGTAAAACTGTGACACACGGGGCAGGGTCAACAGGGTCACCATTTGAACAAATTTGGTAGAGGACCATAATCTTATAGTAAATACAAAATATTAAATCCCTGGCTCTTGCAGTTTCAGAGAATTTTTTTTCCTATATATATATATGTCTATGTAAAACTGTGACCCCCAGGGCGGGAACAAATGTGACCCCAGGGTCACCATTTGAACAAACTTGGTAAAGGACCATCAACTTATAGTAAATGTAACATATCAAACCTCTGGCTCTTGTAGTTTACGAGAAGAACATTTAAAAAAAAAAATCCTATATAAGTCTATGTAAAACTGTGACCCTCGGGGCGGGGACAAATTTGACCCCAGGGTCACCATTTGAACAACCTTAGTAGAGGACCATAAGCTGATGCTACATGTAATACATGAGAGCTCTGTGCCATGTGGTTCCAGAGAAGATTTTTTTCAGTTTTTCCCTAAACAAGCCTATGTAAAACTGTGACCCCCAGGGTGGGGCCAAATGTGACCAATGGGTCACCATTTGAACAAACTTGGTAAAGGACCATAAGCTTATAGCAAATGCAAAATATTAAACCTCTGGCTCTTGCAGTTCCAGAGAAGAAGATTTTTTAAGTTTTTCCCTAGACATGTCTATGTAAAACATGTGACCCTTGGGGCGGGGTCAAATGTGACCCGAGGGTCAGCATTTGAACAAACTTGGAAAAGGAAAAGAAGCTTATAGCAAATGCAAAATATTAAACCTCTGGCTCTTGCAGTTCCAGAGAAGTAGATTTTTTTCAGTTTTTCCCTATACAAGCATATGTAAAACTGTGACCCTGGGGGCGGGGCCAGATGTGACCCGAGGGTCACCATTTAAACAAACTTGGTAAAGGACCATTAGCTTATAATAAATGTAAAATATCAAACCTCTGGCTCTTGTAATTTCCGAGAAAAACATTTAAAAAAAAAATTCCTATATAAGTCTATGTAAAACCGTGAATCTCGGGGCGGGGACTAGTTTGACCCCAGGGTCACCATTTGAACAAACTTAGTAGAGGACCATAAGCTGATGCTACAAGTAATACATGAGAGCTCTGCACCATGTGGTTCCAGAGAAGAAGATTTTTTTCAGTTTTTCCCTATACAAGCCTATGTAAAACTGTGACCCCCGGGGTGGGGCCAAATGTGACCCCTGGGTCACCATTTGAACAAACTTATTAGAGGACCACAAGCTTATAGCAAATGCAAAATATTAAACCTCTGGCTCTTGCAGTTTCAGAGAAGATTTTTTAAGTTTTTCCCTGTACATGTCTATGTAAAACATGTGACCCTTGGGGCGGGGCCAGATGTGACCCGAGGGTCACCATTTGAACAAACTTGGTAAAGGACCATAAGCTTATAGTAAATGCAAAATATCAAACCTCTGGCTCTTGTAGTTTCCGAGAAGATTTTTTTTAAAAAAATCCTATATAAGTCTATGTAAAACTGTGACCCCCGGGGCGGGGACAAATTTGAACCCAGGGTCACTATTTGAACAAACTTAGTGGAGGATCATAAGCTGATGCTACATGTAATACATGAGAGCTCTGTGCCTTGTGGTTTCAGAGAAGAAGAGTTTTTAAAGTTTTTTTCATATGTCTATATGAAAAACATGCAAAACCTCAATATACAAACTTTGGAACCCCGGGGCACGACCATTTTTGACCCCGGGGACTTCATTTGAACAAACTTGATAGTCTAGGCGTTGGCGATCATTTCAAAAGAAAAACTGTTGAAATCTGTCCAGTGGTTCTGGAGAAGAAGATTTTTTAAGGTTTCGACCATATATAGTAATGGCAGCCATCTTGGATGTTGCGCTGACCTAATTTTAACAAATCTAAAAAGCATTCATCTGAGGATCATCCATGTGAACTTTGGTCAAAGCAATGCGAAAGATTTCAGATGTGTGCGTTATTTTCACATTTTAGAGGTATAAGAATAGAAATAGAACATCGTTTACTGTGAATTATCGTTTAATATATCACGGTTTGGAGTTCAATCGGGCTCGTGAAATTATTGTTTACAATCGAACGACAAACTGTGATATATTATAGATAATTCACCGTAAACGATGTTCTATTTCTATTCTTATACCCCTAAAATGTGAAAATAACGCACACATCTGAAATCTTTCACATTGCTTTACTTACTCTCCTAACGTTGCGTACGTTACAATGCGCTATGCGCAATGCGCAATGCATATTCTCCTAACGTCGCAAATATCGTTCAATATAACGAGATATTTTAAACTAGACTATATAGTGCGGGTGTATTAGAATGTTAAACAATTAATTTTCGACAAGGATCAACATCATGTCATGCTGATCATTTTAGAAAAAGTCCCATATCAATATAAGTTATAGTTTTCAAGAAGTAGTCGCTACAAATTTGTTTTTTTAAATCTATGTTTAGCTGTGGCGGCCATCTTGAATTTCCAGCCAGCCTGAAATATTGCTAGGATCAACTAGACATCTAGAGCAACATTCCTGTGAAGTTTAATGAAAATTTGTTAAGCAGCTTCAAAGAAGTAGTCGCTACAAGTTTTCATTATATAACTCTATGTAAACAAAGATGGTCACTGGGGGCCATGTTTAATGTCGAATCAAAATAGTTTTCGACAAGGAGCAACATCATGTCATTTTAGAAAAAGTCCCATATCATTATCACTTACAGTTTTCAGGACTTAGTCACTACACATTTGTTTTTTTAAATCTATTTTTAGCCGTGGCGGCCATCTTGAATTTCTGGCCAGGCTGAAATTTTGCTAGGATCAACCAGACATCAAGAGCAACATTCCTGTGAAGTTTCATGAAAATCCGTGAATTTCTGGCCAGCCTGAAATTTTGCTAGGATCAACCAGACAGCAAGAGCAACATTCCTGTGAAGTTTCATGAAAATCCGTCAAGTAGTTTCAAAGGAGTAGTCGCTACAACTTTTTAATATATAACTCTATGTAAACGAAGATGGCAGTTGGCGGCCATGTTTAATGTAAAATAATTTTCAACAAGGATTAGCATCATGTCATGTTGATCAAAAGTCCCATATCAATATCACTTTTAGTTTTCAGGAAATGGTCGCTACAAATTTGTTTTGGTTTTAATTCTATTTATAGCCGTGACGCCCATTTTGAATTTCTGGCAGCCTGTAATTTTGCTAGGATAAATTAGACATCAAGAGCAACTTTCCTGTGAAGTTTCATGAAAATCCGTAGTAGTTTCAGAGGAGTAGTCGCTACAACTTTTTACTATATAGGGGCGTCCGTGGCCGAGTGGTTAGAGTCTCTGACTTGCAATCACTTGCCCCACACTGCTGTAGGTTCGATCCCTCAGGGGCCTAGGAATCTTTATGTGAGGAAGCTATCCAGCTGGCTTGCGGAATGTCGGTGGTTCTACCCAGATGCCCGCCCGTGCACGAAAATTGCCCCGAGGGGCACCTGGGGTCTTCCTCCACCAGTGGAAGCTGGAAAGTCGCCATATGACCTTAGCTGTTGGTGCGACTATAAAATCCAATTCAATTCAATTTACTATATAACTCTATGTAAACAAAGATGGCCACTGGCAGCCATGTTTAACGTCGAATCAAAAAACGATTTTCCACAAGGACCAACATCATGTCATGCTGATCATTTTAGAAAAAGTCCCATATCAATATCAAATACAGTTTTCAAGAAGTAGTTGATACAAACTTCTTTTTTAAAATCTATTTTTAGCTTTGGCGGCCATCTTGGATTTCACATCAACATGAATTTTTGCTAGGATCAACTAGACATCATGGGCAACATTTTTGTAATGTTTCATGCAAATCCATCCAGTAGTTTCAGAGGAATAGTCGCTACAAAAAAGTTTACGGACGACGGACACCACACCATGGTATAAGCTCTGCTGATCAGCAGAGCTAAAAATGCAGCATATGGTTATTGTCATTTAAAATCTAATATGTGTTGGTTATTGTCATTTACATATTCCTCGATATTTCTACCTTTGTTTTACAGATGGCAAGAACTGCAATCGCACATTATCCTACAACTCAATTTGCAAAGGACATATGGAGGAAACTGATGAAATGGGTCTAGAATAGCACATTTTCATAATATTTTGTTTGTGTACGTGGATATTGTCATGATGAAATTTGCCGATCTAGACAAACTCTAAAGCATTCCTTGACTTTCACCGGGTTTTACGTGAGTTTGAGGTTTCAACATGCGCGGAATTTTATTGCGCATATGATGGGAGGTATGTCATATAAATTCAGACCGAAAAAAGCCCACTTACGTCAAAAATGTATGCCGACTCGAGATAAACATCTGCTATTTCCCGTGGTTTAAGTCATAGCAAAGTCACGTGATTCCCAACCGTGTTGAGACAGACATCCTTCCTTCCTCCACAGCATCACAGTCTTACATTGATACAGATATCCTTCCTTCCTCCACAGCATCACAGACTTACATCGAGACAGATATCCTTCCTTCCTACACAGCATCAGACATACATTGAGACAGATATCCTTCCATCCTCCTCAGCATCACAGACTTACATCGAGACAGATATCCTTCCTTCCTCCTCAGCATCACAGACTAACATTGAGACAAATATCCTACCTTCCTCCACAGCATCACAGACTTACATCGAGACAGATATCCTTCCTTCCTCCTCAGCATCACAGACTTACATTGAGACAGATATCCTACCTTCCTCCACTGCATCACAGACTTACATCGAGACAGATATCCTTCCTTCCTCCTCAGCATCACACTTACATTGAGACAAATATCCTACCTTCCTCCACAGCATCACAGACTTACATCGATACAGATATCCTTCCTTCCTCCTCAGCATCACAGACATACATTGAGACAGTTATCCTACCTTCCTCCACAGCATCACAGACTTACATCGAGACAGATATCCTACCTTCCTCCACAGCATCACAGACTTACATCGAGACAGATATCCTTCCTTCCTCCTCAGCATCACAGACATACGTTGAGACAGTTATCCTACCTTCCTTCACAGCATCACAGACTTACATTGAGCCAAGGATATCCTTCCTTCCTCCACAGCATCAGACTTGCATTGAGACAGATATCCTTCCTTCCTCCACAGCATCACAGACTTACACTGAGACAGTTATCCTTCCTTCCTCCACAGCATCACAGAGTTACACAGAGACAGACCTTCCTTCCTCCACAGCATCAGACATACATTGAGACAAATATCCTTCCTTCCTACACAGCATCAGACATACATTGAGACAGATATCCTTCCTCCCTCCACAGCATAAGACTTACATTGGGACAGTTATCCTACCTTCCTCCACAGCATCACAGACTTACATTGGGACAGTTATCCTTCATTGCTCCACAGCATCAGACAAAATTTGAGACAGATATCCTTCCTTCCTCCACAGCATCTCAGACTTACATTGGGACAGATATCCTTCCTTCCTCCACAGCATCACAGACTTACGTTGAGACAGATATCCTTCCTTCCTCCACAGCATCAAACTTACATTGAGACAGATATCTTACCTTCCTCCACTCCATCAGACTTAGATTGAGCCAGATATCCTACCTTTCTCCACAGCATCACAGACTTACATTGAGACATATATCTTTCCTTCCTCCACAGCATCACAGAATTACATTGAGACAGATATCCTTCCTTCCTCCACAGCATCACAGACTTACGTTGAGACAGATATCCATCCTTCCTCCACAGCATCAGACTTAGATTGAGCCAGATATACTTCCTTCCTCTGCAGCATCAGACTTACATTGAGACATATATCCTTCCTTCCTCTGCAGCATCAGACTTACACTAGGACATATATCCTTACTTCCTACGCAGCATCAGCCTTACATCGAGACATATATACTTCCTTCCTCCACAGCATCAGACTTACATTGAGACAGATATCCATCCTTCCTCCACAGCATCACAGGCTTACATTGAGACAGATATCCTTCCTTCCTCCACAGCATCAGATTTACATTGGGACAAAAATCATTCCTTACAGATATCCTTCCTTCCTCCACAGAATTACAGACGTACATTGAGACAGATATCCTTCCTTCCTCCACAGCATCACAGACTTACATTGAGACAGATATCCTTCCTTCCGCCACAGCATCACAGACTTACATTGAGACAAATATCCTTCCATCCTCCACAGCATCAGATTTACATTGGGACAGATATCCTTCCTTCCTCCACAGCATCACAGACTTACGTTGAGACAGATATCCATCCTTCCTCCACAGCATCAGACTTAGATTGAGCCAGATACCCTACGTTCCTACACAGCATCACAGACTTACATTGAGACAGATATCCATCCTTCCTCCACAGCATCACAGACTTAGATTGAGACAGATATCCTTTCTTCCTCTGCAGCATCAGACTTACGTTGAGACAGTTATCCTACATTCCTCCACAGCATCAGACTTACATTGAGCCACGGATATCCTTCCTTCCTCCACAGCATCAGACTTACATTGAGACAGATATACTTCCTTCCTCCACAGCATCACAGACTTACCCTGAGACAGATATCCTTCCTTCCTCCACAGCATCACAGAATTACACAGAGACAGACCTTCCTTCCTCCACAGCATCAGACATACATTGAGACAGATTTCCTTCCTTCCTACACAGCATCAGACATACATTGAGACAGATATCCTTCCTCCTTCCACAGCATCAGACTTACATTGGGACAGATATCCTACCTTCCTCCACAGCATCACAGACTTACATTGGGACAGTTATCCTTCATTGCTCCACAGCATCAGACAAACATTGAGACAGATATCCTTTCTTCCTCCACAGCATCTCAGACTTACATTGGGACAGATATCCTTCCTTCCTCCACAGCATCACAGACTTACGTTGAGACAGACATCCTTCCTTCCTCCACAGCATCAGACTTACATTGAGACAGATATGCTACCTTCCTCCACTCCATCAGACTTAGATTGAGCCAGATATCCTACCTTCCTCCACTCCATCAGACTTAGATTGAGACAGACATCCTTCCTTCCTCCACAGCATCTCAGACTTACATTGAGACAGATATCCTTCCTTCCTCCACAGCATCACAGAATTACATTGAGACAAATATCCTTCCTTCCTCCACAGCATCAGATTTACATTGGGACAGATATCATTCCTTACACTACAGCATGACATACTTACATTGAGACAGATATCCTTCCTTCCTCCACAGCATTACTGACGTACATTGAGACAGATATCCTTCCTCCCTCCACAGCATCAGATTTACATTGGGACAGATATCATTCCTTACACTACAGCATCACATACTTACATTGAGACAAATATCCTTCCTTCCTCCACAGCATCAGATTTACATTGGGACAGATATCATTCCTTACACTACAGCATCACATACCTACATTGAGACAGATATCCTTCCTTCCTCCACAGCATCACAGATTTACATTGAGACAGATATCCTTCCTTCCTCCACAGCATCAGATTTACATTGGGACAGATATCATTCCTTGCTACACAGCATCACATACTTACATTCAGACAAATATCCTTCCTTCCTCCACAGCATCACAGACATTCACTGAGACAGATATCCTTCCTTCCTCCACAGCATCTCATACGTAAATGGAGACAGATATCCTTCCTTCCTCCACAGCATCACAGACTTACATTGAGACAGATATCCTACCTTTCTCCACAGCATCTCAGACTTACATTGAGACAGATATCCTACCTTTCTCCACAGCATCTCAGACATACATGGAGACAGATATCCTTCCATCCTCCACAGCATCACAGACTTAGATTGAGACAGATATCCTTCCTTCCTCTGCAGCATCAGACATACATCGAGACAGATATCCTTCATTCAGCCCAGCAAAACAGACTTACATTGAGACAGATATCTTCCTTCCTCCTCAGCATCACAGACTTACACTGAGACAGATATCTTCTTTCTTCCACAGCATCACAGACTAACATTGAGACAGATATCCTTCCTTCCTTCACAGCATCACAGACTTACATTGAGACAGATATCTTCCTTCCTCCACAGCATCACAGACTAACATTGAGACAGATATCTTTCCTTCCTCCACAGCATCACAGACTTACATTAAGACAGATATCTTCCTTCCGTCACAGCATCACAGACTTACATGGAGACACATATCCTACCTTTCTCCACAACATCACATACTTACATTGAGACAGATATCTTCCTTCCTCCACAGCATCACAGACTAACATTGAGACAGAGATATCCTTCCTTTCTCCACAGCATCAAAGACTTACATTGTGACATATATCCTTCCTTCCTACACAGCATCACAGACTTACATGGAGACAGAGATATCCTTCCTTTCTCCACACCATCACAGACTTACATTGAGAGATATCCTTCCTTCCTCCACAGCATCACAGACTTACACTGAGACAGATATCTTCCTTCCTCCACAGCCTCACAAACTTACATTGAGACAGATATCCTTCCTTCCTCCACAGCATCACAGATTTACATTGAGACAGATGTCCTTCCTTCCTCCACAGCATCACAGACTTATATTGAAACAGATATCCTTTCTTCCTCCACAGGATCACATACTTACATTGAGACAGATGTCCTTCCTTCCTCCACAGCATCAGATTTACATTTGGACAGATATCATTCCTTGCTCCACAGCATAACAGACTTACATTGAGAGATATCCTTCCTTCCTCCACAGCATCACAGACTTATATTGAGACAAATATCATTCCTTACTCTACAGCATCACATACTTACATTGAGACAGATATCCTTCCTTCCTCCACAGCAATACAGACGTACATTGAGACAGATATCCTTCCTTCCTCCACAGCATCACAAACTTACATTGAGACAGATATCCTACCTTCCTTCACAGCATCACAGACTTACATTGAGACAGATATACTTCCTTCCTCCACAGCATAACTTACATTGGGACAGATATCCTTCCTTCCTCCACAGAATCAGATTTACATCCAGACAGATATCCTTTCTTCCTCCACAGAATCAGATTTACATCCAGACAGATATCCTTCCTTCCTCCACAGCATCAGACTTACACTGGGACAGATATCCTTCCTTCCTCCACAGCATCAGATCTACATTGAGACAAATACCCCTCCTTCCTATGCAGCATCAGACTTAACACTGGGACAGATATCCTTCCTTGCTCCACATCATCTCAGACTTAACATTGAGACAGATATCTTTCTTCCTCCACAGCATCACAGACTTAACATTGAGAGAGATATCCTACCTTTCTCCACAGCATCTCAGACGTACATTAAGACAAATATCCTTCCTTCCTCCACAGCATCACAGACTAACATTGAGACAGATATCTTTCCTTCCTCCACAATATGACAGACTTACCCTGAGACAGATATATTCCTTCCTTCACAGCATCACAGACTTACATTGAGACATATATCTTTCTTCCTCCACAGCATCAAACACTTACATTGAGACAGATATCTTCCTTTCTCCACAGCATCACAGACTTAAATTGAGACAGATATCCTTCCTTCCTAAACATCATCTCAGACTAAAATTGAGACAGATATCCTTCCTTCCTAAACAGCATCTCAGACTTACATTGAGACAGATATCCTTCCTTCCTTCCTTCCTCCACAGCATCACAGACATACATTGAGACAGATATCCTTCCTTCCTCCATAGCATCTCGGACTTGCATCGAGACAGATATCCTTCCTTCATCCACAGCATCGCAGAATAACATTAAGAAAAATATCCTTCCTTTCTACACATCATCACAGACTTACATTGTGAGAGATATCCTACCTTTCTCCACAGTATCACAGACTAACATTGAGACAGATATCTTCCTTCCTTCAGAGCATCACAGAATTACATTGAGACAGATATCCTTCCTTCCTCCAAAGCATCTCAGACTTACATTGAGACAGATATCCTACATTTCTCCACAGCATCGCAGACTTACATTGAGGCAGATATCTTCCTTCCTCCTAAGCATCACAGACTTAACATTGAGACAGATAGCCTTCCTTCCTAAATAGCATCACAGACTTACATTGAGACAGATATACTTCATTCCTCCACAGCATCACAGATGTACATTGAGACAGATATCCTTCATTCCTCCACAGCATCATAGACTTACATTGAGAGATATCCTTCCTTCTTCCACAGCATCACGGACTTACATTGAGACAGATTTCAATCCTTCCTCCACAGCATCACAGACTTAACATTGAGACAGATATCTTCCTTCCTCCACAGCATCTCAGACGTACATTGAGACAGATATCCTACCTTTCTCCACAGCATCTCAGACGTACATTGAGACATATCCTTCCTTCCTCCACAGCATCACATACTTACATTGAGACAGATATCCTTCCTTTCCCCACAGCATCTCAGACGTACATTGAGACAGATATCCTTCCTTCCTCAACAGCATCACAGACTTACATTGAGACAGGTATCCTTCCTTCCTCCACAGCATCAGATATACATTGGGACAGATATCATTCCTTACTCCACAGCATCACAGACTTACATTGAGACAGATAACCTTTCTTCCTCCACAGCATCACAGACGTACATTGAGACAGATATCATTCCTTGCTCCAAAGCATCACATACATTGAGACAGATATCCTTCCTACCTCCACAGCATCACAGAGTTACACTAAGACAGATATCCTTCCTTCCTGCGCAGCATCACAGACTTACATTGAGACAGATATCCTACCTTTCTCCACAGCATCTCAGACTTACATTAAGACAGATATCCTTCCTTCCTCCACAGCATCAGATTTATATTGAGACAGATATCCTTCCTTCCTCCACAGCATCTCAGACGTACATTGAGACAGATATCCTACCTTTCTCCACAGCATCTCAGACGTACATTGAGACAGTTATCCTTCCATCCTCCACAGCATCACAGACGTACACTGAGACAGACATTCTTCCTTCCTCCATAGCATCACAGACTTACATTGAGACAGATATCCTATCTTTGTCTACAGCATCTCAGATGTACATTGAGACAGATATCCTTCCTTCCTCCACAGCATCACTTATATTTGGACAGAGATCCTTCCTTCCTCCACAGCATCAGACATACATCGAGACAGATATCCTTCCTTCCTCCACAGCATCCGACTTAAACTGGGATAGATATCTTTCCCACCTCCACAGCATCACAGACTTACATTTGGACAGATATCCTTCCTTCCTCCACAGCATCACAGACTTACATTGAGACAGATATCATTCATTCGTCCGCAGCATCAAACTTATATTGAGACAGATATCCTTCCTTTCTACACAGCATCAGACTAACACTGGGACAGATATCCTTCTTTCCTCTACAGCATCATACTTACATCGAGACAGATATCCTTCCTTCCTCTGCTGCATCAGACTTACATTGAGACAGATATCCTTCCTTCCTCTGCAGCATCAGGCTTACATTGGAACAGATATCCTTCCTTGCTCCACAGCATCAGACATACATTTAGACAGATATCCTTCAATCCTCCACAGCATCACAGACATAAATTGAGATATCCTTCCTTCCTCCACAGCATCAGACTTACATTGGGACAGATATCCTTCCTTGCTCCACAGTATTAGACTTACATTGAGACAGATATCCTTCTTTCTCCACAGCATCACAGACTTATATTGAGACAGATATCATTCCTTCCTCCACAGCATCCGACTTACATTGAACAAGATATCCTTCCATCCTCCACAGCATCACAGACTTAAATTGAGACAGATATCATATTCCTTCCTCCATAGCATCATACTTACATCGAGACAGATATCTTTCCTCTGCTGCATCAGACTTATATCGAGACAGATATCCGTCCTTCCTCAACAGCATCAGATTTACATTGGGACAGATATCCTTCAAACCTCCACAGCATCACATACTTACATTGAGACAGATATCCTTCCTTCCTCCACAGCATCAAAGACTTACATTGAGACGGATATCTTATCTTTCTCCAAAGCATTTCAGACGTACATTGAGACAGATATCCTTCCTTCCTCCACAGCATCACAGACTTACATTGAGAGAGATATCCTTCCTTCCTCAACAGCATCACAGACTTACATTGAGACAGATATACTTCCTTCCTCCACAGCATCACAGACTTTCAATTGAGACAGATATCTTCCTTCCTCCACAGCTTCTCAGACGTACAATAAGACAGATATCCTACCTTCCTTCACAGCATCACAGACATACATTGAGATGGATATCCATCCTTCTTCCACAGCATCAGACTTACATAGGGACAGATATCCTTCCTTCCTCCACAGCATCACATACTTACATTGAAATAAATATCCTTTCTTCTTCCACAGCATCAGACTTACATTGGGACAGATATCCTTCCTTCCTCCACAGCATCAGACTTACATTGAGACAGATATTCTTCCTTCCTCCACAGCATCTCGGACGTACATTGAGACAGATATCCTACCTTTCTCAACAGCATCACAGATGTACATTGAGACAGATATCATTCCTTGCTCCAAAGAATCACATACTTACATTGAGACAGATATCCTACCTTTCTCAACAGCATCACAGATGTACATTGAGACAGATATCATTCCTTGCTCCAAAGAATCACATACTTACATTCAGACAGATATCCTACATTACTTCACAGCATCAGACTAACATTGAGACAGATATCCTTCCTTCCTCCACAGCATCACAGACTTACATTGAGACAGACATCATACCTTCCTTCACAGCATCAGACTTACATTGAGACAGATATCCTTCCTTCTTCCACAGCATCACAGACTTACATTGGGACAGATATCCTTCCTTCCTCCAAAGCATCACTTACATTGGGACAGATATCCTTCCTTCCTCCACAGCATCCGAATAACACTGGAATAGATATCCTTCCCACCTCCATAGCATCACAGACTTACATTGGGACAGATATCCTTCCTTCCTCCACAGCATCACAGACTTACATTGAGACAAATATCCTTCCTTCCTCCACAGCAGCAGACTTACATTGAGACAGATATCCTTTCTTCGTTCACAGCATCAAACTTACACTGAGACAGATATCCTTCCTTCCTCTGCAGCATCATACTTACATCGAGACATATATCCTTCCTTCCTCTGCAGCATCAGACTTACATTGAGACAGATATCCTCCCTTTCTCCACAGCATCAGGCTTACATTGGGACAGATATCTGTCCTTGCTCCACAGCATCAGACATACATTTCGACAGATATCCTTCCATCCTCCACAGCATCACAGACATAAATTGAGATATCCTTCCTTCCTCCACAGCATTAGACTTACATTGGGACAGCTATCCTTCCTTGCTCCACAGCATTAGACTTACATTGAGACAGATATCCTTCTTTCTCCACAGCATCACAGACTTATATTGAGACAGATATCATTCCTTCCTCCACAGCATCCGACTTACATTGAACAAGATATCCTTCCATCCTCCACAGCATCACAGACTTAAATTGAGACAGATATCATATTCCTTCCTCCATAGCATCATACTTACATCGAGATAGATATCTTTCCTCTGCTGCATCAGACTTATATCGAGACAGATATCCGTCCTTCCTCAACAGCATCAGATTTACATTGGGACAGATATCCTTCAAACCTCCACAGCATCACATACTTACATTGAGACAGATATCCTTCCTTCCTCCACAGCATCAAAGACTTACATTGAGACGGATATCTTATCTTTCTCCAAAGCATTTCAGACGTACATTGAGACAGATATCCTTCCTTCCTCCACAGCATCACAGACTTACATTGAGAGAGATATCCTTCCTTCCTCAACAGCATCACAGACTTACATTGAGACAGATATACTTCCTTCCTCCACAGCATCACAGACTTTCAATTGAGACAGATATCTTCCTTCCTCCACAGCTTCTCAGACGTACAATAAGACAGATATCCTACCTTCCTTCACAGCATCACAGACATACATTGAGATGGATATCCATCCTTCTTCCACAGCATCAGACTTACATAGGGACAGATATCCTTCCTTCCTCCACAGCATCACATACTTACATTGAAATAAATATCCTTTCTTCTTCCACAGCATCAGACTTACATTGGGACAGATATCCTTCCTTCCTCCACAGCATCAGACTTACATTGAGACAGATATTCTTCCTTCCTCCACAGCATCTCGGACGTACATTGAGACAGATATCCTACCTTTCTCAACAGCATCACAGATGTACATTGAGACAGATATCATTCCTTGCTCCAAAGAATCACATACTTACATTGAGACAGATATCCTTCCTTCCTCCACAGCATCACAGATGTACACTTAGACAGACATCCTTCCTTCCTCCACAGCAACGCAGACTTACATTCAGACAGATATCCTACATTACTTCACAGCATCAGACTAACATTGAGACAGATATCCTTCCTTCCTCCACAGCATCACAGACTTACATTGAGACAGACATCATACCTTTCTTCACAGCATCAGACTTACATTGAGACAGATATCCTTCCTTCTTCCACAGCATCACAGACTTACATTGGGACAGATATCCTTCCTTCCTCCAAAGCATCACTTACATTGGGACAGATATCCTTCCTTCCTCCACAGCATCCGAATAACACTGGAATAGATATCCTTCCCACCTCCATAGCATCACAGACTTACATTGGGACAGATATCCTTCCTTCCTCCACAGCATCACAGACTTACATTGAGACAAATATCCTTCCTTCCTCCACAGCAGCAGACTTACATTGAGACAGATATCCTTTCTTCGTTCACAGCATCAAACTTACACTGAGACAGATATCCTTCCTTCCTCTGCAGCATCATACTTACATCGAGACATATATCCTTCCTTCCTCTGCAGCATCAGACTTACATTGAGACAGATATCCTCCCTTTCTCCACAGCATCAGGCTTACATTGGGACAGATATCTGTCCTTGCTCCACAGCATCAGACATACATTTAGACAGATATCCTTCCATCCTCCACAGCATCACAGACATAAATTGAGATATCCTTCCTTCCTCCACAGCATTAGACTTACATTGGGACAGCTATCCTTCCTTGCTCCACAGCATTAGACTTACATTGAGACAGATATCCTTCTTTCCTCCACAGCATCACAGACTTACACTGAGACAGATATCATTCCATCCACAACAGCATCAGACTTACATTGAAACAGATATCCTTCCTTCCTCCACAGCATCACAGACTTACACTGAGAAAGATATCTTCCTACCTAAACAGCATCAAAGATTTACATTGAGACAGATATCTTCCTTCATCCACAGCATCACAGACTTACATTAAGACAGATATCTTCCTTCCTCCACAGCATCACAGACTTACATTGAGACAGATATCCTTCCTTCCTCCACAGCATCTCAGACTTACATTGAGACAGATACCCTTCCTTCCTCCACAGCAATTACATTGAGGCAGATATCCTTCCTTCCTCCACAGCATCACAGACTTACATTGAGACAGATATCGCTCCTTCCTCCACAGCATCACATAATTACATTGAGACAGATATACTACCTTCTTCCACAGCATCACAGACTTACACTGAGACAGATATCCTTACTTACTCAACAATATCAGACTTACAGTGAGACAGATATCCTACCTTCCTCCACAGCAACACTTACATTGGGACAAATATCCTTCCTTCCTCCACAGCATCAGACTGATATCCAGACAGATATCCTTCCTTCCTCCACAGCATCAGACTTACACTGGGACAGATATACTTCCTTTCTCCACAGCATAATACATACATTGAGACAGATATCTTTTCTTCCTCCACAGCATCAGACATAGATTGATACAGATATCCCTCCTTCCTCCACAGCATCAGACTTACACTGGAAAAGATATCCTTCCTTCCTCTGCAGCATCAGACTTACATCGAGACAGATATCCTTCCTTCCTCTGCAGCATCAGACTTACATTGAGACAGATATCCATCCTTCTTCCACAGCATCACAGACTTAGAATGAGACTGATATCCTTCCTTCCACTGCAGCATCAGACTTACAATGGGACAGATATCCTTCCTTCCTCCACAGCATCACAGACTTACATCGGGACAGATATCCTTCTTTCCTCCACAGCATCACAGACTTACACTGGGACAGATATACTTCCTTCCTCTGCAGCATCAGACATAGATTGAGACAGATATCCTTCCTTCCGCCACAGCATGAGACTTACACTGGGACAGATATACTTCCTTCCTCTGCAGCATCAGACTTAACTTGACAGATATCCATCCTTCCTTCACAGCATCACAGACTTAGATTGAGACAAATATCCTTCCTTCCTCTGCAGCATCAGATTTACAATGGGACAGATATCCTTCCTTTCTCTGCAACATCAAACTTACACCGAGACATATATCCTTCCTTCCTCTGCAGCATCAGACTTACCTTGAGACAGATATCCATCCTTCCTCCACAGCATCACAGACTTAGATTGAGACATATATCCTTTCTTCCTCTGCAGCATCATACTTACAATGGGACAGATATCCTTCCTTCCTCCACAGCATCAGACTTACACTGGGACAGATATCCTTCCTTCCTCTGCAGCATCAGACTTACATTGAGACAGATATCCTTCCTTCCTCTGCAGCATCAGACTTACATTGAGACAGATATCCATCCTTCCTCCACAGCATCACAGACTTAGATTGAGACAAATATCCTTCCTTCCTCTGCAGCATCAGACTTACAATGGGACAGATATCCTTCCTTTCTCCAAAGCATCACAGACTTCCATCGGGACAGATATCCTTCTTTCCTCCACAGCATCACAGACTTACATTGAGACAGATATCATTCCTTCCTCCACATCATCAGACTTACATTCAGAAAGATATCCTTCCATCCTCCACAGCATCACAGACTTAGAAGCAGATATCCTTCCTTCCTCTGCAACATCGGACTTAAATCGAGACGGATATCCTTCCTTCCTCTGCAGCATCAGACTAACATCGAGACAGATAACCTTCCTTCTTCCATAGCATCACAGACTAACATTGAGACATATATCCTTCCTTCCTAAACAGCATCACAGACTTACATTGAGACAGATATCTTTCTTCCTCCACAGCATGTCATACATACATTAAGACAGATATCCTTCCTTTCTTCACACAGATATCCTTCCTTCCTCCACAGCATCACAGACTTACATTGAAACAGATATCCTTCCTTCCTCCACAGCATCACACATTTACATTGAGACATATATCCTTCCTTCTTCCACAGCATCACAGACTTACAGTGAGACAGATATCAATCCTTCCTCCACAGCATCACAGACTTAACATTGAGACAGATAACTTCCTTCCTCCACAACATCTCAGACTTACACTGAGACAGATATCCTATCTTTCTCCACAGCATCTCAGACGTACATTGAGACAGATATCCTTCCTTCCTCCACAGCATCATATACTTACATTGAGACAGATATCATTCTTTTCTCCACAATATCTCAGACGTACATTGAGACAGATATCCTTCCTTCCTCCACAGCATCACTTACATTGAGACAGATATCTTTCCATCCTCCACAGCTTCTCAGATGTACATTGAGACAGATATCCTACCTTTCTCCACAGCATCACAGACTTAACATTAAGACAGATATCTTCCTTCCTCCACAGCATCACAGACTTAACATTGAGACAGATATCCTACCTTTCTCCACAGCATCTTAGACTTAACATTGAGACAGATATCCTACATTTCTCCACAGCATCACAGACTTACATTGAGGCAGATATCTTCCTTCCTCCACAGCATCACAAATTTACATTGAGACAGATATCCTACCTTCCTTCACAGCATCTCAAACATATAGTGAGACAGATATCCTTCCTTACTTCACAGCATCACAGACTTACATTGAGACAGATGTCCTTCCTTCCTCCACAGCATCACAGACTTACATTGGGACAGATATCTTCCGTCCTCCACAGCATCACAAGACTTACATTGAGACAGATATCCTTCCTTCCTCCACAGCATCACAGACTTACATTGAAACAGATATACTTCCTTCCTCCACAGCATCACAGACTTACATTGAAACAGATATTCTTTCTTCCTCCACAGCATCACATACTTACACTGAGACAGATATCCTTCCTTCCTCCACAGAATCACATACTTACATCGAGACAGATATCCTTCCTTCCTCCACAGCATCAGATTTACATTGGGACAGATATCATTCCTTGCTCCACAGCATCACAGACATACATTTAGACAGATATCCTTCCTTTCTCCACAGCATCACAGACTTACATTGAGACAGATATACTTCCTTCCTCCACAGCATCAGATTTACATTGGGACATATATCATTCCTTACTCTACAGCATCACAGACGTACATAGAGATATCCTTCCTTATTCCACAGCATCACAGACGTACACTGAGACAGATATCTTTCCTTCCTACACAGCATCTCAGACGTTCATAGAGAGATATCCTTCCTTCCTCCACAGCATCACAGACTAACATTGAGACAGATATACTACCTTTCTCCACAGCATCTCAGACGTACATTGAGACAGATATCCTTCATTCCTCTGCAGCATCGGACTAACATCAAGACAGATATCTTCCTTCCTCTGCAGCATCAGACTTACAGCGAGACAGATAAACTTACTTCTTCCACAGCATCACAAGACATACATTGAGACAGATATCTTACTTCCTCCACAGCATCACAGATTTAAAATTTAGACAGATATCTTCCTTCCCCCACAGCATCACAGATTTAACTTTGAGACAGATATCCTACCTTTCTACACAGCATCTCAAACGTACATTAAGACAAATATCCTTCCTTCCTCCACAGTATCACAGACTAAAATTGAGACAGATATCATTCCTTCCTCCACAGCATCACAGACTTACACTGAGACAGATATCTTCCTATCTCCACAGCATTACCGACTTACATTGAGACAGATATCCTACCTTCCTCCACAGCATCACAGACTTACATTGAGACACACATCTTCCTTCTTCCACAGCATCAAACACTTACATTGAGACAGATATCTTCCTTCCTCCACAGCATCAAACACTTTCACTGAGACAGATATCTTCCTTTCTCCACAGCATCACAGACTTACATTGAGACACACATCTTCCTTCTTCCACAGCATCAAACACTTAAATTGAGACAGATATCTTCCTTCCTCCACAGCATCAAACACTTTCACTGAGACAGATATCTTCCTTTCTCCACAGCATCACAGACTTACTTTGAGACAGATATCCTTTCTTCCTCCACAGCATCACAGACTTACTTTGAGACAAATATCCTTCCTTCCTCCACAGCAATTACATTGAGACAGATATCCTTCCATCACAGCATCACAGACTTACATTGAGACAAATATCCTTCCTTCCTCCACAGCAATTACATTGAGACAGATATCCTTCCTTCACAGCATCACAGACTTACATTGAGACAGATAAACTTCCTTCCTCCACAGCATCTCGGACTTACATCGAGACAAATATCCTTCCTTCATCCACAGCATCGCAGAATAACATTGAGAAAGATATCCTTCCTTTTTCCACATCATCACAGACTTACATTGAGAGAGATATCTTACCTTTTTCCACAGTATCACAGAATTACATTGAGACAGATATCCTTCCTTCCTCCACAGCATCTCAGACTTACATTGAGACAGATATCCTACATTTCTCCACAGCATCACAGACTTACATTGAGGCAGATATCTTCCTTCCTCCACAGCATCACAAACTTACATTGAGAGATATCCTACCTTCCTTCACAGCATCTCAGACATATATTGAGACAGATAAACTTCCTTCCTCCACAGCATTACAGACTTACATTGAGACAGATATCCTTCCTTTGTCCACAGCCTCACAGACTTACATTGAGAGAGAGATATCCTTCCTTCCTCCACAGCATCACAGACTTACATTGAGACAGATATCCTTCCTTCTGCCACAGCATCACAGACTTACATTGAGAGAGATCTCCTTCCTTCCTCCACAGTCTCACAGACTTGCATTGAGACAGATATCCTTCCTTCTTCCACAGCATCACAGACTTACATTGACACAGATATCATTCCTTCCTCCACGGCATCACAGACTAACACATTGAGACAGATATCTTTCTTCCTCCACAGCATCTCAGACATACATTGAGACATGTATCCTACCTTTCTCCACAGCATCTCAGATGTACATTGAGACAGATATCCTTCCTTCCTCCACAGCATGAGACTTCCATTGGGACAGATATCCTTCCTTCCTCCACAGCATCACAGACTTACATTGAGATAGATATCCTTCCTTCCTCCACAGCATCACATATTTACATTGAGGCAGATATCATTCCTTCCTCCACATCATCAGACTTACATTCAGAAAGATATTGATCCATCCTCCACAGCATCACAGACTTAGAGGCAGATATACTTCCTTCCTCCACAGCATCAGACTTACAACGAGACAGATATCCTTCCTTCATCCACAGCATCAGACTTACACTGGGACAGATATCCTTCCTTCCTCTGCAGCATCAGACATAGATTGAGACAGATATCTTTCCTGCCTCCACAGCATCAGACTTACACCGGGACAGATATCCTTCCTTCTTCTGCAGCATCAGACTTACATCGAGAAAGATATCCTTCCTCTGCAGCATCAGACTTACATTGAGACAGATATTCATCCTTTCTCCAAAGGATCACAGACTTAGATTGAGACAGATATCATTCCTTCCTCTGCAGCATCAGACAAAAATTGAGACAGATATCCTTCCTTCCTACACAGCATCAGACTTACACTAGGACAGATATCCTTCCTTCCTCTGCAGGATCAGACTTACAATGGGACAGATATCCTTCCTTTCTCCACAGCATCACAGACTTACATTGGGACATATATCCTTCTTTCCTTCACAGCATCACAGACTTACATTGAGAAAGATATCATTCCATCCTCCACAGCATCACAGACTTAGAGACAGATATCCTTCCTTCCTCTGCAGCATCGGACTTACATCGAGACAGATATCCTTCCTTCCTCTGCAGCATCAGCCTTACATCGAGACAGATAACCTTCCTTCCTCCAAAGTATAACAGACTAACACAGATAGCCTTCCTTCCTAAATAGCATCACAGACTTACATTGAGACAGATATCTTCCTTCCTAAACAGCATCACAGACTAACATTGAGACAGATATCCTACCTTTCTGCACAGCATCTCAGACATACATTGAGACAGATATCTTTTCTTCTTCCACAGCATCTCAGACATACATTGAGACAGATATCCTACCTTTCTCCACAGCATTTTAGACGTTCATTGAGACAAATATCCTTCCTTCCTCCACAGCATCACAAACATAACATTGAGACAGATATCTTCCTTCCTCCACAAGACGTACATTGAGACAGATATCCTACCTTTCTCCACAGCATCTCAGACGTACATTGAGAAAGATATTCTTCCTTCCTCCACAGCATCACATACTTACATTGAGACAGACGTCCTTTCTAACTCCACAGCATCTCAGACGTACATTGAGACAGATATCCTTCCTTCCTCCACAGCATCACAGACTTACACTGAGACAGATATCCTCCCTTCCTCCACAGCATCAGATATACATTGGGACAGATATCATTCCTTACTCCACAGCATCACAGACTTACATCGAGACAGATATCCTTTCATCCTCCACAGCATCACAGACGTACGTTGAGACAGATATTCTTCCTTCCTCCACAGCATCACAGACGTACATTGAGACAGATATCCTTTTTTCTTCCACAGCATCACAGACTTACATTGCGACAGATATCAATTCTTCCTCCACAGCATCACAAACATAACATTGAGACAGATATCTTCCTTCCTCCACAAGACGTACATTGAGACAGATATCCTACCTTTCTCCACAGCATCTCAGACGTACATTGAGAAAGATATTCTTCCTTCCTCCACAGCATCACATACTTACATTGAGACAGACATCCTTTCTAACTCCACAGCATCTCAGACGTACATTGAGACAGATATCCTTCCTTCCTCCACAGCATCACAGACTTACACTGAGACAGATATCCTCCCTTCCTCCACAGCATCAGATATATATTGGGACAGATATCATTCCTTACTCCACAGCATCACAGACTTACATCGAGACAGATATCCTTTCATCCTCCACAGCATCACAGACGTACGTTGAGACAGATATTCGTCCTTCCTCCACAGCATCACAGACTTACACTGAGACAGATATCCTTCCTTCCTGCACAGCATCACAGACTAACATTGAGACAGATATCCTACCTTTCTGCACAGCATCTCAGACATACATTGAGACAGATATCTTTTCTTCTTCCACAGCATCTCAGACATACATTGAGACAGATATTCTACCTTTCTCCACAGCATCTCAGACGTTCATTGAGACAAATATCCTTCCTTCCTCCACAGCATCACATACTTACATTGAGACAGATATCCTTCCTTCCTCCACAACATCAGAAATACATTGGGACATGTATCATTCCTTACTCCACAGCATCACAAACTTACATTGAGACAGATATCCTTCCTTCCTCCAAAGCATCGCAGACATACACTGAGACAGATATCCTTCCTTACTCCACAGCATAACAGACTTACATTGAGACAGATATTCAACATTTGTCTACAGCATCTCAGACGTACATTGAGACAGATATCCATCCTTCTTCCACAGCATCACAGACTTACATTGAGACAGATATCCTACATTCCTTCACAGCATCAATCTTACATTGAGACAGATATCCTTCCTTCTTCCACAGCATCACAGACTTACATTGAGACAGATATCCTTCCTTCTTCCACAGCATCTCAGACGTACACTGAGACAGATATCCTTCCTTCCTCCACAGAATCACATACTTACATCGAGACAGATATCCTTCTTTCCTCCACAGCATCCGACTTACACTGGGATAGATATCCTTCCTTCCTCCACAGCATCACAGACTTACAATGGGACAGATATCCTTCCTTCCCCCACAGCATCACATACTTAGATTGAGACAGATATCCTTCCTTCCTCCACAACATCATAAATACATTGGGACATATATCATTCCTTACTCCACAGCATCACAAACTTACATTGAGACAGATATCCTTCCTTCCTCCACAGCATCGCAGACATACACTGAGACAGATATCCTTCCTTCCTCCACAGCATCTGACTTACACTGGGATAGATATCCTTCCTTCCACCACAGCATCACAGACTTACATTGAGACAGATATCCTTCCTTCCTCCACAACATCAGAAATACATTGGGACATATATCATTCCTTACTCCACAGCATCACAAACTTACATTGAGACATATATCCTTCCTTCCTCCACAGCATCGCAGACATACACTGAGACAGATATCCTTCCTTCCTCCACAGCATCCGACTTACACTGGGATAGATATCCTTCCTTCCTCCACAGCATCACAGACTTACATTGGGACAGATATCCTTCCTTCGTCCACAGCATCAAACTTACACTGGGACAGATATCCCTCCTTCCACTGCAGCATCAGACATGCATTGAGACAGATATCCTTCCTTTCTCCACAGCATCAGACTTCCACTGGGACAGAAATCCTTCCTTCCTCTGCAGCATCAGACTTACATCGAGACAGATATCCTTCCCTGCTCCACAGCATCAGACATACATTTAGACAGATATCCTTCCATCCTGCACAGCATCACAGACATGAATTGAGATATCCTTCCTTCCTCCACAGCATAAGACTTACATTGGGACAGATATCCTTCCTTGCTCCACAGCATCAGACATACATTGAGTGATATCCTTCCTTCCTCAACAGCATCACAGACTTAGATCGAGACAGATATCCTTTCATTCCTCTGCAGCATCAGACTTACATCAAGACAGATATCCTTCCTTCCTCTGCAGCATCAGACTTACATCGAGACAGCTATCCTTCCGTCCTCCACAGTATCGGACTTACATTGGGACAGATATCCTTCCTTCCTCCACAGCATCACACTTACATTGGGACAGATATCCTTCTTTCCTCCACAGCATCACAGACTTACTTTGAGACAGGTATCATTTCTTCCTCCACAGCATCAGACTTACATTGAAAAAGATATCCTTCCATCCTCCACAGCATCACAGACTTACACCGAGACATATATCCTTCCTTCCTCTGCAGCATTAGACTTACATCGAGACAGATATGCTTCCTTCCTCCACAGCATCACTTACATTGGGACAGATATCCTTCCAACCTCCACAGCAAGACAGACTTATATTGAGACAGATATCCTTCCTTCCTCAACAGCATCTCAGACGTACATCGAGACAGATATCCATTCTTCCTCCACAGCATCAGACTAACATTGGGACAGATATCCTTCCTTCCTCCACAGCATCACACTTACATTGGGACAGATATCCTTCTTTCCTCCACAGCATCACAGACTTACTTTGAGACAGATATCATTCCTTCCTCCAAAGCATCACAGACTTACATTGAGACACATATCCTTCTCCTCCACAGCATCACATACTTACATTGAGACAGATAACCTTCTTTCCTCCACAGCATCACAGACTTAACATTGAGACAGATATCTTCCTTCCTCCACAGCATCACAGACTTACATTGAGACAGATATCCTTCCTACCACCACAGCATCACAGACTAACATTGAGACAGATATCCTTCCTTCCTCCACAGCATCACAGACTTACATTGAGACAGATATCCTTCCTTCCTCCACAGCATCACAGACTTACAATTGAGAGATATCTTCCTTCTTCCACAGCATCACAGACTTACAT
This sequence comes from Cyrtodaria siliqua, assembly GCA_037043455.1. Lineage (NCBI taxonomy): Eukaryota > Metazoa > Mollusca > Bivalvia > Adapedonta > Hiatellidae > Cyrtodaria > Cyrtodaria siliqua. The sequence continues at coordinate 63,704 of JAWPHD010012564.1, forward strand.
TGAGACAGATATCCTACCTTTCACTACAGCATCTCAGATGTATAGTGAGACAGATATCCTTCCTTCCTTCACAGCATCACAGACTTACATTGAGACGGATATCCGTCCTTCTTCCACAGCATCAGACTTACATCGGGACAGATAACCTTCCTACCTCCACAGCATCACATACTTACATTGGGACAGATATCTTCCTTCCTCCACAGCATCACAGACTTAGATTGAGACAGATATCTTCCTTCCTCCACAGCATCACAGACTTACATTGAGACAGATATCCTACCTTTCACCACAGCATCTCAGATGTATAGTGAGACAGATATCCTTCCTTCCTTCACAGCATCACAGACTTACATTGAGACGGATATCCTTCCTCCACAGCATTCCAGACGTACACTGCGACATATCCTTCCTTCTTCCACAGCACTACAGACTTATATGGAGACAGATATCCTATCTTTGTCTACCGCATCTCAGATGTACATTGAGACAGATATCCTTCCTTCCTCCACAGCATCACTTACATTGGGACAGAGATCCTTCCTTTCTCCACAGCATCAGACATACATCGAGACAGATATCCTTCCTTCCTCCACAGCATCCGACTAACACTGGGATAGATATCTTTCCCACCTCCACAGCATCACAGACTTACATTGGGACAGATATCCTTCCTTCCTCCACAGCATCACAGACTTAACATTGAGATAGATATCCATCCTTCCTCCACAGCATCTCAGACGTACACATATATCCTACCTTTTTCCACAGCGTCTCAGACATACATTGAGACAGATATCCTTCATTCCTCCACAGCATCAGAGACTTACATTGAGATAGATGTCCTGCCATCTTCCACAGCATCAGACTTACATTGGGACAGATATCCTTCCTTCCTCCACAGCATCACAGACTTACATTGAGATAGATCTCCTTCCTTCCTCCACAGCATCACATACTTACATTGAGATAAATATCCTTCCTTCCTCAACAGCATCAGACTTACATGGAGACAGGGATATCCTACCTTCCTCCACAGCATCAGACTAACATTGAGACAGATATTCTTCCTTCCTCCACAGCATGACAGACTTACATTGAGAAAGATATAATTCCTTCTTCCACAGCATCAGACTTACATTGCGACAAATATCCTTCCTTCCTTCACAGCATCAGACTGACATTGAGACAGATATCCGTCCTTCCTCCACAGCTTCACAGACTTACATTGAGATAGATATACTTCCTTCTTCCACAGCATCAAACTTACATTTGGACAGATATCCTTCCTTCCTCCGCAGCATCACAGACTTACATTGAGACAGATATCCTTTCTTCTTCCACAGCATCACAAGACTTACATTGAGACAGATATCTTCCTTCCTCCACAGTATCACAAACTTACATTGAGACAGATATCCTTCCTTTTTCCATAGCATCACAGACTAACATTGCCAGATATCCTTCCTTCCTCCACAGCATCACATACTTACATCGAGACATATATCTTCCTTCATCCACAGCATCACAGACTTAACATTGAGACAGATATCTTCCTTCCTCCATAGCATCACAGACTTACATTAAGACAGATATCCTACCTTTCTCCACAGCATCTCAGACGTACATTGAGACAGATATCCTTCCTGCCTCCACAGCATCACAGACTTACATTGAGACAGATATCTACCTTTCCAAAGCATCACAGGCTAACATTGAGACAGATATCCTTCCTGTTTCCACAGCATCACAGACTTACACTGAGACAGATATCTTCCTACCTCCACAGCATCACAGACTTACACCGAGACAGATATCTTCCTTTCTCCACAGCATCACAGACTTACATTGAGACAGATATCTTCCTTCCTCCACAGCATCACAGACTAGCATTGTGACAGATATCCTTCCTTCCTCCACAGCATCTCAGACTTACATTGAGACAGATATCTTCCTTCCTCCACAGCATCACAGACTAACATTGAGACAGATATCCTTCCTTTCTTCCTCCACAGCAATTACATTGAGGCAGATATCCTTCCTTCCTCCACAGCATCACAGACTTACATGGAGACATATATCCTTCCTTCCTCAACAGCATCTCAAGACTTACATTGAGACAGATATCCTTCCTTCATCCACAGCATCACAAACTTACATTGAGAGATATATCCTACCTTTCTCCACAGCATCACACTCTTACATTGAGACAGATATCCTTCCTTCCTCCACAGCATCACAGACTTACATTGAGGCAGATATCCTTCCTTCCTCCACAGCATCACAGACTTACATTGAGACAGATATCCTACCTTTCTCTACAGCATCTCCGATGTACATTGAGGCAGATATCCTTCCTTCCTCCACAGCATCAGACTAACATTGAGACAGATATCCTTCCTTCCTCCAAACATCACAGACTCACATTGAGACAGATATCCTACCTTCCTTCAAAGCATCACAGACTTACATTGAGACAGATATCCTCCACAGCATCAGACTTACACTGGGATAGATATCCTTCCTTCCTCTGCAGCATCAGACTTACATCGAGACAGATATCCTTCCTTCCTCTGCAGCATCAGACTTACATCGAGACAGATATCCTTCCTTCCTCCACAGCATCAGGCTTATATTGAGACAGATATACTTCCTTGCACCACCGCATCAGACGTACATTTAGACAGATATCCTTCCATCTTCCACAGCATCACAGACATAAATTGAGACAGATGTCCTTATTTCATCCACAGCATCGGACTAACATTGGGACAGATATCCTTCCTTGCTCCACAGCATCAGACACACATTGAGACAAGATATCCTGCCTTCCTCCATAGCATCACAGACTTAGATCGAGACAGATATCCTTCCTCCCTCTGCAGCATCAGACTTACACTGGGATAGATATCCTTCCTTCCTCTGCAGCATCAGACTTACATCGAGACAGATATCCTTCCTTCCTCCACAAGATAAGACTTACATTGGGACAGATATCCTTCCATCCTCCACAGCATCACACTTACATTTGGACAGATATCCTTCTTTCCTCCACAGCATAACAGACTTACATTGAGACAGATATCATTCCTTCCTCCACATCATCACAGACTTACATTGAGACAGATATTTTATCTTTCTCCACAGCATCTCAGACGTACATTGAGACAGATATCCTTCCTTCCTCCAAAGCATCACAGACTTACATTGAGACACATATCCTTCTTACCTCCACAGCATCACATACTTACATTGAGACAGATAACCTTCCTTCCTCCACAGCATCACAGACTTAACATTGAGACAGATATCTTCCTTCCTCCACAGCATCACAGACTTACATTGAAACAGATATCCTTCCTTGCTCCACAGCATCACAGACTTACATTGAGACAGATATCATGCCTTGCTCCATAGCATCACAGACTTACATTGAGACAGTTATCTTCCTTTTTCCACAGCATCACAGACTTACATTGAGACAGATATCCTACCTTTACCCACAGCATCTCAAGACTTACATTGAGAAAGATATCCTTACTTGCTCCACAGCATCACAGACTTACATTGAGACAGATATCATTCCTTGCTCTACAGCATCACAGACTTACACTGAGACAGATATCATTTCTTCCTCCACAGCATCACAGACATACATAGACAGATATCCTACCTTTTTCCACAGCATCTCGAGACTTACATTGAGACAGGTATCCTTCCTTCCTCCACAGCATCACAGACTTACATTGAGACAGATATCTTCCTTCTTCCACAGCATCTCAGACGTACATTGAGACAGATATCTTCCTTGATCCACAGACATAAATTTAGACAGATATCTTTCTTCTTCCACAGCATCTCAGACGTACATTGAGACAGATATCCTTCCTTCTTCCACAGCATCTCAGACTTATATAGAGACGGATATCCTTCCTTCCTCCACAGCATCACAGACTTACTTTGAGACAGATATCCTTCTTTCTTTCACAGCATCTCAGACTTACATTGAGACAGATATCCCTTCCTTCCTCCACAGCATCAGACTTACATTGAGACAGATATCCTACCTTTCTCCACAGCATCAGACTTACATTGAGACAGATATCTTCCTTCCTCCACAGCATCACAGACTTACATTGAGACAGATATCCTTCCTTGCTCCACAGCATCAGACTTACATTGAGACAGATATCCTACCTTTCTCCACAGCATCAGACTTACATTGAGACAGATATCTTCCTTCCTCCACAGCATCACAGACCTACATTGAGACAGATATCCTTCCTTGCTCCACAGCATCACAGACTTACATTGAGACAGATATCTTCCTTCTTCCACAGCATCACAGACTTACATTGAGACAGATATCCTTTCTTCTTCCACAGCATCACAGACTTACATTGAGACAGTCGCTACAAGTTTTTACTAAATAACTCTATGTAAACAAAGATGGCAGCCATGTTTAACGTCGAATCAAAACAATTTTCAACCAACATCAGTTCATGCTGATCAATTTAGAAGAAGTCCCATATCAATATCACTTAGAGTTTTCAAGAAGTAGTCGCTACAAACTTGTTATTTAAGAATCTATTTTTAGATTTGGTGGCCATCTTGGATTTCACATCAACATGAATTTTTGCTAGGATGAACTAGACTTCATGGGCAACATCTCTGTAAAGTTTGAAGAAAATCCATTCAGAAGGTGCAGAGGAGAAGTCGCTACAAAAAAAAGGTTTACGGACGGACGGACGGACAGACAGACGTACAGACAGATGGACGACAGACACCGCACCACGGCATAAGCTCTGCTGATCTCTGATCAGTAGAGCTAACAAGAGGCCCAAGAGGGCCTGTGGACGCTCTACTGGCTCAAGATAAAGTTTATGTATAAGGGGCCATAAGTCTTCCAAAAATCATTCAACCAGAACATGGCAATGAGAGGTGCAACTAGGCTTAGTACTGATTATTCTCACCAAGATACGCTGAAATCTGGCAAAGAGTTCAGAAGAGACTAATCTGGACAAAGTTTGTGTATTAAAACATTTAAAGGGTCACAACTCTGCCAAAAATCATTCAACCGAAATATGGCGATGATATGCAATACTAGGCTTGATACTGATCATCCTTGTCAAGTTTCGTCTATATCCAGCCAGGGGTTCAGGAGAACTAGCCCGGAAAAAAATTGTGGTATCAAAATCCCTTAAAGGGCCATAACTCTGCCAAATATCTGTAAACCGGAATGTGACAATGACATGCACAACTAGGCTTGGTGCTGATCATCCCTGCAAAGTTTCATTGAAATCTGGCGAGGGGTTCAGGAGAAGTAGATCAGACAAAGTTTGTGTATTAAAATCTTTAAAGGGCCATAATTCTGCCAAAAAAATCACTTAACCGGAATACGCCAATGATTTGCACAACTAGACATGGAATTGATCATCCCTAAAAAGCTTCGTTTAAATCCGGTCAGAAGTTCAGGAGAACTAGTCAGAACAAAGTTTTTGTATTAAAACCTTTAAAGGGCCCTAACTAAGCCAAAAATCATTCAACCGGAACACGGCGATGATGTGCACAACTAGATATAGAATCAATCATCCCTAAAAAGTTTCGTTTAATCCGGCCAGGGGTTCAGGAGAACTAGTCAGAACAAACTTTTTGTGTATTAAAACCTTTAAAGGGCTATAACTCTGCCAAAATCATTCAACTGCAACACGGTGACTATGTACAACTAGGCTTGGTACTGATCATCCCTGCAAAGTGTCAATGAAATCCGGCCAAATGAAGGCCCTTTCGTCTAAATGAGGCCAAGATATAGCATATTTCAGAAAATCAAGGGCCATGACTCCGATGTAAATGGTCCAATCTCGATGGTTTTCGAACTCGTCCAAGCTTTCATTGATATTAACAATCTGGTAAAGTTTCTTAAAGATCGGATGAAAGATGAAGGCCCTATCGTCTTAACGAGGCAAAATATAGGATTTTTAACTGAATCAAGGGCCATAACTCACTTTTACTAGTCCGATCTGGCTGGCTTCCAAATTAGACCGAGCTTTTATTGATATGAACAATCTCGTAAAGTTTCAGAAAGATTGCATGAAAAATGAAGGCCCTATCTTAACGAGGCAAAATATAGCATTTTTAACTAAATCAAGGGCTATAACTCATCTGTTACTGGTCCGATCTGCCTGGTTTTCAAAATTTTCTGAGCTGTCATTGATATAAACAATCGGGTAAAGTTTTGTAAAGATCAGATGAAAGATGAAGGCCCTATCGAATTAACGAGGCAAAATATAGCATTTTTAACTAAATCAAGAGCCATAACTCCGCTGTTACTGGTCCGATCTGGCTGGTCTTAGAAATTGTCTGAGCTTTCATTTATATAAACAATCTTGTAAAGTTTGGTAAAGATTGAATGAAAGATAAAGACCCTATCGTCTTAACGAGTCAAAATATAGCATTTTTAACTAAATCAAGGACCATAAACTCCGCTGTTAATGGTCCGATCTAGCTGGTCATCGAAGCTGTCCGAGCTTCATTTATATAAACAATCTGGTAAAGATTGGATGAAAGATGAAGGCCCTATTGTCTTGAGGCATAATATAGCATTTTTAACTAAATCAAGGGCAATAACTCTGTTAATGGTCCGATCTAGCTGGTTTTCGAAGTTGTCCGAGCTTTCATTGATGTTAACAATCTGTGCAGGTTTGGTAAAGATCAAATAATAAATGAAGGTGCTAGAGTGTTCAAAAGGCTTAATATGGCATTTTTCAGCAAAACAAGGGCCATAACTCCGGTGAAATTATTTTGATCTTGCCGGTTTTCGAACTTGTCCGAGCTTTCATTGATATAAAGACACTGGCAAAGTTAAGTAACGGTCCGATTAATATAGAAGGCCCTAGAGTGTTCACAAGGCAGAAAATAGCATTTTTCAGAAAAAACATGGGCCATAACTCCGGTGTTACTGATCCGATTTGGCTGGTTTTTGAACTTATTTGAGCTTTCATTGATACTAACAATCTGTGCAAGTTTGGTAAAGATCAAATAATAAATGAATGTGCTAGAGTGTTCACAAGGCAGAAAATGACATTTTTCAGAAAAAACAAGTGTTACTGACCCAATTTAGCTGATTTTCGAACTTGTCCAAGCTATCATTGGTATTAACAATCTGTGCAAGTTTGGTAACGATCAAATAATAAATGAAGGTGTTAGAGCGTTCACAAGGCAGAAAATAGCAATTTTCAGAAAAAACAAGGGCCATAACTCCGGTGTTACTGATCCGATTTGGCTGGTTTTTGAACTTGTCCGAGCTTTCATTGATATTAACAATCTGTGCAAGTTTGGTAAAGATCAAATAATAAATGAAGGTGCTAGAGTGTTCACAAGGCTTAATATGGCATTTTTCACCAAAACAAGGGCCATAACTCTGGTGAAATATATCCGATATAGCTGGTTTGCGAACTTGTCCGAGCTTTCATTGATATAAAGACACTGGAAAAGTTTCGTAAAGATTCGGTTAATAATGAAGGCCCTAGAGTGTTCACAAGGCAAAAGTTAACGACGGACGACAGACGACGGACGGACGACGGACAACTCGCCATCCCATAAACTCTACTGGCCTTCTGCTGGCCTTTGGCCAGTAGAGCTTAAAATTAAACCTTTTATCTCTTGTAGTTTCAGAGAAGATTTTTGAAGTTCTTCACTATAACGCTATGTAAAACTGATCCAACAAGGGCCCATAAGCTCCCCATTAAGTAACAAGAGGCCCAAGTGGGCCTGTAGACGCTCAACTGATATGATGTGATTCAAAAACATAAGCATGATAGAGGCCAACCCAAGAAACATGTTTCCTATATAACTCTATGTAAACTTTGGGTTATTGTGGTTGCCATTTTGAATATTTGACGACAATGAAAAACACACACTTGATAGAGGCCAACAACAGGAACATGTATATGATATTTAATTAGAATGGAATAAGTGGTAATATGTCGTTTGATAAATGTCCTTAAATTTGATCTAAGTTGAGCCAAGGTGGGCATCATGGATGACTGGAGGCCCCAAAAACACAAATCTGAGGGGAACTAACCCAAAAATCATTGTGATTTAAGTTTCATCAAAATCCTTCTAGCAGTTTCAGAGAAGATGTCATTTTTAATGTTTTCCTATATAACTCTAAGTAAACTGTGACTGCCATTTTGATTATTCAACGATAACGAAAACAAGAGCTGTCAGAGAACAGCGCAGCTCGACTATTCGATTTTTCAGAGAATAATAAATTATATAGCTAGTATATACCATAAGAAAAAAAGGCTAAAACTATGTGGGGTGAGGTTGGTAGACGCAACATAGCTATGTGTAAGAATTGACCAAAACTGTAGAGAAATATGTAAAAAAAAAAAAAAAAAAAAATCAAGTTTTGAGTGGGGTGGGGGAGAGGTGGTGGTGGGGGAGAGGTGGGGTGGGTGGTGTGGGGAGTGGGGGTGGTGAGGGCAATATATATGTGTAAGAAGCTATGAAAGAATTCAGCAAAAAATGTAATTATTTTTTTAAAAAGTCGAGTTTTGATGGGGGGATGGCGGTTGGGAGGGCAACATACCGGTATATGTGTAAGAAGCTATGTAAGAATTAACCAAAACAACACAGAAATATGATAAAAACAAGAGGTCAATGACCTTGAAGCTCTACTGATTGATTTTGATTTCAGGAAGTAGTCGCTACAGACTTGTTTTTTGAAAAATTATTTTTAGCCGTGGCGGCCATTTTGAATTTCCGGCCGACCTGAAATTTTGCTAGGATCAATTAGACATCGAGAGCAACATTCCTGTGAAGTTTCATGAAAATCCATCAAGTAGTTTCACAGGAATAGTCGCTACAAGTTTTCATTATATAACTCTATGCAAACAAAGATGGCTGCTGACAGCCATGTTTAACGTCGAATCAAAATAATGTTTGACTCTGATAACCATCATGTCATGCTGATCATTTTACAAAAAGTCCCATATCAATATCACTTATAGTTTTCAAGACGTAGTCGCTACAAACTTCTTTTTTAAAAAATCTAATTTTAGCTATGGCGGCCATCTTGAATTTCTGGCCGATCTGAAATTTTGCTAGGATCAATTAAACATTTAAAGCAACATTCCTGTAAAGTTTCATGAAAATCTGCCAAGTAGTTTCAAAGGATTAGTCGCTACAAGTTTTTACTATATAACTCTATGTAAACAAAGATGGCTGCTGGCAGCCATGTTTAATGTTGAATCAAAACAATTTTTGACAAGGACCAACATCATGTCATGCTGATCATTTCACAAAAAGTCCAATATCAATATCACTTATAGTCTTCAAGTAGTAGTCGCTACAAACTTGTATTTTGAAAATCTATTTTTAGCCATGGCAGCCATCTTGAATTTCCGGGCGACCTGAAATTTTGCTAGGATCAATTAGACATCAAGAGCAACATTCCCGTGAAGTTTCATGAAAATCCGTCAAGTAGTTTCAGAGGAGTAGTCGCTACAAGTTTTCATCATATAACTCTATGTAAACAAAGATGGCCACTGGCAGCCATGTTTAACGTTGAATCAAAATAATGTTTGACTCTGATTACCATCATGTCATGCTGATCATTTTACAAAAAGTCCCATATCAATATCACTTATAGTTTTCAAGACGTAGTCGCTACAAACTTCTTTTTTAAAAATCTATTTTTAGCTGTGGCGGCCATCTTGAATTTCTGGCCGATCTGAAATGTTGCTAGGATCAATTAGACATTAAGAGCAACATTCCTGTAAAGTTTCATGAAAATCTGTCAAGAAGTTTCAAAGGAGTAGTCGCTACAAGTTTTTACTATATAACTGTATGTAAACAAAGATGGCCGCTGGCAGCCATGTTTAACGTTGAATCAAAACGTTTTTGACAAGGACCAACATCATGTCATGCTGATCATTTTAGAAAAAGTCCCATATCAATATCACTTATAGTTTTCAAGAAGTAGTCGCTACAAACTTGTGTTTTGAAAATTTATTTTTAGCCGTGGCGGCCATCTTGAATTTTCGGCCGACCTGAAATTTTGCTAGGATCAATTAGACATCAAGAGCAACATTCCTGTGAAGTTTCATGAAAATCCGTCAAGTAGTTTCAGAGGAGTAGTCGCTACAAGTTTTCATTATATAATTCTATGTAAACAAAGATGGCCGCTGGCAGCCATGTTTAACGTCGAATCAAAACGATGTTCAACAAGGACCAACATCATGTCATGCTGATCATTTTAGAAAAAGTCCCATATCAATATCACTTATAGTTTTCATGAAGAAGTCGCTACAAACTTGTTTTTTAAAAACCTATTTTTAGATCTGGCGGCCATCTTGGATTTCACATCAACATGAATTTTTGCTAGGATCAACTAGACTTCATGGGCAACATTTCTGTAAAGTTTCATGAAAATCCATTCAGTAGTTTCAGAGGAGAAGTCGCTACAAAAAAAAGTTTACGGACAGACGGACAGACGGACGACGAACGCCGCACCACAACATAAGCTCTGCTGATCTCTGACATGGATCTCTGGCAAAAAACAGCTTTTTAACTAAATCAAGGGCCATAACTAAAGAATCTGGTAAAGTTTGGCAAAGATCAGATGCAAAATGAAGGCCCTATCGTATGACGAGGCAAATTATAGCATTTTTAACAAAATCAAGGGCCATAACTCCGCTGTTTATGATTCGATCTGGCTGGTTTTCGAACTTGACCAAGCCTTAACGAGGCAAAATATAGCATTTTTAACTAAATCAAGGGCCATAACTCCGCTTTTACTGGTCCAATATAAATATTAAAAAATAAAAAGAAGAAAATCAAAAAATCAATAAAAATAATAATAACATAAAAAAGAAAGTCTTAAAATCTGCTAAAGTTTGCAAAGATCAGATGCAAAATGAAGGCCCTATCGTATGATGAGGCAAATTATAGAATTTTTAACAAAATCAAGGGCCATAACTCCGCTGTTTATAATTCGATCTGGCTGGTTTTCGAACTTCACTAAGCCTTCATAAACATTAACAATCTGATAAAGTTTGGTAAAGATCGGATGAACAATGAAGGCCCTATAGTCTTAGCAAGGCAAAATATAGCAATATAGCATTTTTAACTAAATCAAGGGCCATAACTCCGTTGTTACTTGTCCGATTTGGCTGGTTTTCGAACTCATCCGAGCTTTCATTGATATTAACAACCTGTTAAAGTTTGGTAAAGATCGAATGAAAATTGAAGGCTCTATCGTCTTAACGAG
>JAWPHD010012565.1:0-74971 GCA_037043455.1 Cyrtodaria siliqua
AAGGAGTAATATCTTACCTATGTCGTAGTATCCGTGTTCAGCCCTGATTTTGTATATGACAGGGATAAATTGAGGTCAAAGGTCATGCCCCTATTTCAGAATATTTATTTGAATAATTGAATGTACAATTTTAAAAGCCATTATAATTTGTTCATGCACGAAGCATAGCTCGACCATAAGCTAACCTAAGGTAAAGGCTCAGAGGTGAGCTAATATATGGTCTTAAGTCTTTGTCCGTCGTCCGTCTGTGCGCCCATCCGCCGTCCATCCGCCCATTCGCCGTCTGTCCGGAAGAACGTCTTATAGCCACTCAATGAATTGTGAGTCGAGATCAACATGTTTCGGAGAGCATAGAGACAGACAGGTATCATTCGAAAGGGTAATATCTTACCTTTGTCGTGGTACCCGTGTTCTGCCCTGATTTTGTGTGTGACAGGGGTAAATTGAAGTCAAAGGTCATGACCCTTTCTAGAATATTCAATTGAAAAACTGAATGTACAATTATGAAAGCCATTATTATTTTGTTTATGCATGAAGAATATTTCGGTCATAAGTTAACATAAGTAAAAGGCTCAGATGTCAGCTAATGTACGGTAATAATTCTTCCTTCGTCGTCCGTCCGCCCACCTATCCGCCGTCCGTCCGCCCATTTGCTGTCTGTCCGGGGACGAACTGGTATTAGCCATGATTTAGGACTAGTTCCAAATATTGCGAGGTACCCGTCTTCAGTCCTGATTTTTGATGTAATCGGGTAAATTGAGTTCAAAGGTCATGACCCTTATTTACAATAATTAAATTTAAAAAAATGACATGTCATTTCTGAAAAGCATTAGTATCATTTCGTTTGTGTATGAAACTACTTTCGGTAATGAGCTAAAGAAAGATAAAAATATCGGACAGGGAAAGCAGCATTCAAGGACGACAGTCAACCACAAAACACGAAAACAAACACGCAAACAGCCAAACGAAAAGGCAAAAGTAATAAAAAATGCAAACTACATCACAAACACAAAAGGGTTGACAATAGGGCTAATGCCTTGAAACGGTCAGTGGCAACAAAGGCCACTGGGCCGTTCAAATGTACTATATAATGTACTATATAATGATAACTATTTTTCCATAACCGCCGTCTCGTCCGCCCATTCGCCATCTGTCCATACGTAATATGGTGACCAATCAACGAATTTTGAGTCGAATTCAACATTTCGAAAGTATCATAGAGACATGTATCATTCGAAACGGTACTTACTTGCCTTTATCGTGGTACCCGTGTTTAATCCGTCCAATTTTTGGATGTTACAGCAGTAAATTCAGGTCACCGGTCACGACTATGTTTCACAAGAATTAAATGAAAAACAAATGAAAAACATTTAATTTCTTATTTCTTGTTTATTTATAAATCACCTTTCGCGTATTATCATACATGAGCCAAATGCTTAGAGAAAGCCTCAGAGATGACCTAGTATACAGTGATCCCTCTTTGTTGGCGTCCGTCCGTCCGTCCGTCCGCTCATCATCCACCTCTCCGCCTTTGCCTTGCAATGGGAGGTAGTTTTTTTTTTGTTTTTTTTTTACTTTAAACGTCTTTTTCTCAGAAACAGTTTTGCCGTTTCTGACCAAACTTCGCACGGGTGATCCTGATATTACTGGTTTTCAATAAGGTCAGTGCGACATCCAAGATAGTCGCCATTGCTAAAAATAGTTTATATCATAAAACGTCTTTAGTTTTCTCAAGAACTGATAAGTTTTGCTCAGAAATGATTCCTAGGTATTCTACCATCAAGCTTGTTCAGAAAAAGTCCCAGGTATAGAGATTTCACATGTTTCATTATAATTATATATGAATAGAGTCCTTGCAAACAATCTTCTCTAACACCACATGACATATAGGTTTTATATATAGAGTGTTAAATCATGAACCTGGAGATATATTTGATCTACCTCCAGGAGTCACGGCTGTTTTATAGAAACATACCATTTTGAAATGTGTTCCATTTATTTATTCGTTCGTTCGTTTGCTGTTCGTCCGTTCGTTCGACGTTCGTTCGTTCGTTCGTTCGTTCCTTCCTTCCTTCCTTCCTTCCTTCCTTCCTTCCTTCCTTCCTTCCTTCCTTCCTTCCTTCCTTCCTTCCTTCCTTCCTTCCTTCCTTCCTTCCTTCCTTCCTTCCTTCCTTCCTTCCTTCCTTCCTTCCTTCCTTCCTTCCTTCCTTCCTTCCTTCCTTCCTTCCTTCCTTCCTTCCTTCCTTCCTTCCTTTTCTTCCTTCCTTCCTTCCTTCCTTCATTCATTCATTCATTTATTCATTTGTTTGTTTGTTTTTTGTTTGATCGCTCGTTCGCTCGTTTGTACGTTCGTTCATTCGTTCGCTATTCGTTCGTTCACTCACTCATTCACTCATTCACTCTGAGTACTCACTCACTTATTCACTCACTCACTCACTCACACACTATTTACTTTTTCATTCCATCATTCATTAATTCATTTGTTTGTTTTTGTTTGATCGTTCGTTCGTACATACGTTCGTTTGTTCGATCGTTCGATCGTTCGTTCGTTCGTTCGTTCGTTTTTGTATATCTTTACGTAATTAATTTATAGAGGATATTTGTTGTTTTGGAGTGAATAACAGATTTTATTTTATCGAAAAGTGTAAAAACTTTATATTTTCACGAATGCGAAGCATGAGAGAAAATATTGAAGTTTGATCACTTCGAGATGAAATAAGATATGTTATTCACGACAAAACAACACATTTTATTTTTATTTTATGCTTTATAATCAAAGTGTACTGCAGTATGTAGAAAAAAAAATACAAATTTGACGACGTTATTGGCTTAGTATGATAACATTGCATTTTTTTAATTCCCCATAACTTCTAAACTACTTAACCGATTTTAATAATCTACGACTCATTTTCTTAGTTAAGTTATGTTTAATCCAAGGCAGCTTTCGGAAAAAAGTAGTTTTTAAAAAAAATGACCAACTGACATTTTTCACTGTAAATGACAACAATTCTGAAATATTTGACCAGTTTTAAAAGCTACAGCTCATTTTCTTAGTTAGACCATTTACAGTCTAATGATATATACTAAACAAGTTATTTTCTAAACAAATAAAAAACAAATATGAAATACCACTTTTATTTCATTGCTAAAATCCACTATTTCAGTTTAAGCATACAGTAAATGTATTCTATCAAAACTTATTTTGCTAATGTCCTTGTCTTTGACCCACATTCATTTCTGTTGTTAACTTTACACTGAATCATGAGGTCACCTACATCAAATGTTTGTTTTTTCCACAGAATACGGACATATTGTTTCATATTGCCAATCGTTAACTTCAAACGACATTTTTTTACACAATTCTAATTATCCTAACTGGTTCAGCATAGGTTAGATAATTTGTGAAAAAAAACACACAAATCTCTAATTTTCAGTCATTTCTGTTTTTCCCAACCACCCACATTTCTTATATGTGATACTACAAATTAATTTAAAGCATTGAGATATGTAGATTAAGCACCAACACGTCGAGAAGAAGAAACTATTTGGTAGGGAGAGATTTGCATTTAAAATATCAAGAAGTTTTGTAGATTTAGTGATAATGTAACCTCGGTCTATGACAAGTTCTATTCAACGATTTTCTAAGGTGGTGGTATTCGCGGCAGAAGAATACTTGTTTGATATTTCAATTGTATCGTATGTGTAAGTTAAACACGAATAGTGTGCATATCTCCAGAAATCACAACGAGTACCGCGTTGGCTCTTGATATTTCAGCAATATATATTCTTGAGGTTAACGTTAACTAGCCTACTCGTCGTCATCGTCGGAACCCAAGTTTTATTGATTACATTATCACTCCATTCATTATGATGAAACGTGAGTTCCGACGATGACTCGTCGTTCAACAGACTGAAATAGACAGTTGTTCCTTTAATACTAGTGAGCACACATCCCACGTATGCTTTTTGTTTTTTTAAAAAAAACGCATGGCATTTTCCCCATATTTCACGGTTCTAACAAAATTATAAATAATAGTCATATATGCTGTGTTGTTCATAGATACGAGTAGTTTTTATTAAAATTACGACACAATGTAAATGTATCATGCAATATAAAATCAAAACAAATAAAAACCGAAAATCATTACTGCGATGCTCATGCTAATGTTATTTACGTCTATAGTACGCGTTTCGCAAATACAGTTTGGCTCATCCAAGCAGTACTGGTTAGGTAGAGCCGCTCCAGAAACAGGGTTCGTTATAATATATATGCATCAGGGAATTCTTACTAACGCACAGTACGATTCTTATCTTTCTGTAACGTGTTCACGGGGGACATACTCCGATAAACGGAGCAGTCCGGTTTGTGTTGCTAAAGAACATTCAAACGAAACTTGTTTCGTATGTCAAGCTTGCCAAGTCATTGAGTACCTTCATTGTGGAGTTCTAGGCTATTGTTTTTTCCATTATATTTACACGAGCAAGTTTGTGTTTTACTTATATTGCCTATTGATGCTGCGTTGTTGGTTAGAGATTAGATCATGGCGGTGATTTCTTTATTTACACTGTCCTGTTTTAATGGGATGACAGTAGGGTAAGTGTGAGGTTTGGTGCACCCTAGAACCGGTTTAAGCCCCCAGTGGCCTACTTTGTCACTGACCTTTCCAAGACGGTAGCCCTATTGTCAACACTTTTGTGTTTGTGATGCCGTTTGCTTTTATTATTACTTTTGCCTTCTTGTTTGTCTGTTTGCATGTTTGTTTCTGTGTTTTGTGGTTGACTGTCCTCCTTGAATGCTTCTTTCCCTGTCCAATCTTTTTATATTTCTTTGAGCCAGGGACCGCCAAATATTTACCCATATAACATATCAGATATTTATTGAAGTATCAACAATTCATTTTCCTTATAAACTGGCATTCCTTATCAACTGATATTTCTTATCAATTGACTCTATAAAATGCCATGTTCAATTTTGAATTTTCATTTACCAAAATCAGAAAATAGGAGCATTCATCTTAAGCATCAGGATGTCTCTTAACTTTCAAAATCAGGACGGTAGACGGGTACTTTTATAATCTTGAACATTTATTTATTTTAACTGCATGCATTAAACAAATGTTTTAACAGTATTTTGGACGACATGAAAACTACCAGGAAAAAAAAAATATTATTCACACTTTAAAAAAGTGACTTAGCAATCCAAACTGGCAATAATATAAAGATATTAAATTTATGTTTAACGTATCATACACAGCTATATAAATTGTGTTATCTTATATGAAATGAACACTTACAATGCTATCATGGTAAATTTTCATTTTCACCTAAGAAAAAAAGGGAAAAAATGTTATGACCTTTGACCTCGATTTTGTCTCTTCACGTGCAGAATCAGAGCTGAACACGGGTACCATAAAAAAGGCGAGGGTATAACCTTTTCAAAGACACCAAACAATTTGCTCCTCGCAAAATGTTGAACTCGAGCCTTAACTAGAGCAGATAGCCTAAAGTGGCCTCTAGATTATATACACTCATTATAAACTATCCTTTTCCAAGTTGGGTCCGATTTACCATAAACTCTATATATTAATTGAAAAATACAAGAAATGTTTGGTCAATCATATACGATATATATTTATATCTTTATTATGTAGTCTATTTGGAGATTTTATATTCAAATCATAACATGTGAAATAGCTTACATGAAAGAAAATGTTTACTCCAATAAAGCCTCATATATGAACTAGTATACAGTGATCCCTCTTTGTTGGGCGTCCGTCCGTCCGTCCGTCCGTCCGCTCATCATCCACCTCTCCGCCTTTGCCTTGCAATGGGAGGTAGTTTTTTTTTTTGTTTTTTTTTACTTTAAACGGCTTTTTCTCAGAAACAGTTTTGCCGTTTCTGACCAAACTTCGCACGGGTGATCCTGATATTACTGGTTTTCAATAAGGTCAGTGCGACATCCAAGATAGTCGCCATTGCTAAAAATAGTTTATATCATAAAACGTCTTTAGTTTTCTCAAGAACTGATAAGTTTTGCTCAGAAATGATTCCTAGGTATTCTACCATCAAGCTTGTTCAGAAAAAGTCCCAGGTATAGAGATTTCACATGTTTCATTATAATTATATACGAATAGAGTCCTTGCAAACAATCTTCTCTAACACCACATGAAAATAGGTTTTATATATAGAGTGTTAAATCATGAACCTGGAATCATATTTGATCTACCTCCAGGAGTCACGGCTGTTTTATAGAAACATACCATTTTGAAATGTGTTCCATTTATTTATTCGTTCGTTCGTTTGCTGTTGCAAAAAAATAAAATAAAAACTTGAAAGATTATATCGAAACATAGTGCTGCGGTTTAATTAACAATTGTTTCAATTTCGATTGTATCACATACTGAAAGCCGAATTTATGCATTCATGTATTGCTCAAAAGTATCATTACTGTGCACAGAATAGCGCTTAAAAACCCATTAGAAAACACGTTTACGTGTCAGGCAAGGTAGCACGTTTACGTGTCAGGCAAGGTAGCTCACCTATCGGCAAATAAGTTTACTGACGAGCGATCCGAGTTTGTCGTATTACTCTGAGGCGTATTATTCGAATACCGGGTGTGTGGTAGTGTTATAGTTATTATTATAATGGTGTAATGCCGCTATAACTACAATCATTTCATACGCATGCCATTAACATTTCTACAAGTCCATTATTGATATTCTTAAAATAATGAAACATTTTATTTCAGACATCGAATAAACCAATAATCGGTTCGGCATTTAGGCTAAAACTGTCTCATGCTAAACGTGTTAATATTAAAGGACACGTCATCAATATTAGTATGGCTACTTAGATCTTGTCAATACTCTATATAAAATCTCCTTCAGAGATTTCTAGCTTAATATATGACTTGTTTTTAATGCATTACATTATACAACTGTTAAATCAACAAGTGATAAGAGGGGTACGTAGTGTTTCAATTCTTTGTATTTTCAATAGCAATGGAATGTTCAAATTTTACAATGGTTAATGACAATCAGGTCAAGGTCCAAACCTGCTTAATATAAACATGCGTTTAACAGCGATTGCAACCAATCAAATAACATTCTAATGCAATAACATTCTAATGCAAATAGACTAGAATATCATTATCAGTAATAGCACTGGATCAGTGATATACTGCTTAGCCATTTGCCATGTACTGGCATTAGATTTTAAATAATCGATTCCATTAGTCTTATGGCTATGTCTCCGTTACGTGTCACGTATGCATAGAAAAGACATGATTGTAATAAATTGAATGTGTTTTGCTTGAACTGTTATGTACCAATGCAAGTGATTTCATTTACATATTTACATATTTGTAAACGATAGATATAAGCAGTGGTTTTGTTCCTTCTACAGTCTCAACAATAGTTTTACTTCGTGATTGGGACAGTCGTACAACATTTAAAAATGGATTACAAAAAATGCCCTTAATCTATATTAAATAATACTACACATACCGCCTTAAATATTACATATTCCGATTCTGTTTAATATCACTTTGGAAAACAATATACCTTAAACCTAATATAACAAAGTGGTGATATTATGAACGTTGAGAATTTCAAAATCATATTCTTCAATAGAAAAAGCATCTTCTTAAAACGATACATAATATCCTTGGCCATAATCACTTTCATACAATTGTTATTAAACGTTTTAACACGTTTTATCAAAAGAGGTTATGACCGTATCATTTTGTAATGCACTGCATGTTTAATGGTTGACTCATTTACAGTTCGCCCGTATGCTTTCCTCTTTGATTTAGCGGTTGCCGGACAGATTGTAGACCCTATGATGACGTCTTCCTAAATCCTTGTGTGCCATGTGAAACATTTGAGGAAACATTAACATCATCATTCAGCAGAGAAATGCATTAGACATGCATGGAATGTGTCATAACGAAGATCATGTTACTTGAAAAATGAGACAAATGTGGGATTAGATAATTATCTTTCCTGATTGATATTTCTTGGGAGGGATATCTGAATCATCTTTACTGAGATTGAGTTTTGATTTTTGGATATCAGATATGATACAGAATATTTGATGGTTAGTATTGGTTTACTGGAGTTAGTATTTATTGGATCAGTGAAGCAGCTGCGTTTAAAGTTCTGTGTCAATGCCATAAAGGTTCATTAGGAGTTGAATATTGAGTTCAGAGATTCAGATTGAACAGTATATTTGCATGTAGCTAAAACAGTTATTTACTAACCTTTAATTATGAATAATAGATATAATTACATTTCAGGATATTATTTTTTCAGAATGAGCATCTGTAGCCTTTATAATAAAAAGTGGGCTCAATGAAATATGTGTTAAAAACATTAATATTGAATAACTTCCCTTTTATCATTCCATTATGTTTGATTGCCTCTTGAGATTAAACTATTGAAATACTTCCCTTCCTTTATAGGAATGTTGGTTATTTGTTAAATAGTAACATGTTTGAATTTAATTTTATTTGAAACAACTTGAAATATGGTAATATATTTGTTTTGATTTAATATTTAGTTGATACATGTTTAACTTGGTTTAAAACATTTTTTAAATTTAAAATTGAGTTTGGACATTGTATTAGTTTTGACTTTGAATATTCATATCGAGATTACGCTTCCTAGTCATCGTACGTATTTACCACTTCGTTCCATTTACGAAGCAATTTATAACCGATGTAAAGGAGAGTAATAGAGATAAGCATAAGGTTCAACGCTACCATATTACGACAGCAGATGAAATTGTTAATAGTGTTTTGAATCAGATAGATGAAAGGCAGACAAGCTGAGATGGAAGCATGTAGGGGTAATAGTGATTGGTGTGAGAAGGAGCAAGTGATCTGTTACGGATGTGGCTAATATACTAAGATTGGTTAATCTTGGATCATGGTCGAAAACAGGAACATATAGATAAGGTTGCAGATTCCATTACACATAAACCACAACAGGATGCGTTTAGGCCATGGTCGCAACAATAATTCTGGTTACACCAGGAAGGCCAACGTAAATATTCAAGACATACCAGGCGGTCTATTAGGAAAGAGCAATGTGGTTGGCATGTGAGTGAAAGCAGTTGTCACGGTAGGATTACTGGATACTGGAGCAGCAATTTACACAGTATCGGAATCGTTCTACAGAAGCCAGCTGGATGTACACATTCAATCCATGGAAATGTATTAGTAGGTGCGCGTGCCAATGGGAAAAACGTGTCATACTTAGGTTAGATCACAGCCAGTATTGCTGGGATTAAACTACTTATGAATCAGAACAAGGAATGCTTGCTTCTTGTAATTCCGGAGACTGCCGTCAATAGCAGAATACCACTGATACGTGGTACCAACGTTCTTCAGGCATTCCTGATGTACACCAAGAACGGATATGCAGAAAGCTGATTTACTTGACCTTCAAATGTTTGACTCTTAGAGAAAAACAACTTAGACGGAATAAGAATTCCATTGCTATTGTGAAGAGTGCAAAAAAGCGACCTGTCACCATAGAGCCTAATTCAACGATAGTATCCATAGTATCTGTTTGGTCGGTAACAGTTACAGGCTGAATTTCACAATGACCATTGTGGCTGGATATGTACTGTCCTCAAACACGATAAACCAACATTTGAAGAAATACCACGTTCCATATGGGACGTTTTACCCATAGGATCTAAAAAAAAAATCCATGTTTTTTTTTGTTTTTTTAAATAAATCCCATGTTGTTGTTGTTCGCCCATAATCAATAGTGGGAATACTTTTAAATCCCTTGAGATTTTATACCCATATTTTAATGTGGGATTTTAATATTCTCCATAACTGCGTCACGATAATGACGATAATGATGACGATGCTGATGATGATTTACTTTTATACTGTGTAATTATTACAGTATTAGTAACAAGAATCGATGGTCGTAATTTTTGACCTTGTGCTTATGATGATGATGAGAACGATGATGACGATGATGATGATCGAAAAAAACAACACCTGGTTAACTTACGTATTTATTGTTTCAAATTACTGGTCTTGGCTATACAGAAGATATTAAACCAACAACAATGTCTCTGCCCAGATTTGAAGGTCATATGTTGTACAGTAATCCTATGGAAAATTAATTCAGGTGTGAGACCATAATGATACGATGATTCTAAAGATGATACTGAGTAAGATGATATGTTTAGCTGATTGTTGTTGGTGAAATATGTTAATGATAATTATGAGGGTTTTGTTACTGCTGATGATTATGCTGTTTTTGATGAAACGTTTGTAGCTGCTGCTGATGATGATGTTGTTGCTGCTGCTGCTGATGATGATGATAATGATATGCTAAGTCTATGAGATTGTTAATTAATATTTATGGTAGGTTTGTTACTAATGGTGGTTATATTGCTGCCGCAAATGTTACTGCTTCTTCTGACGTTGTTGCGGCTGCTGCTAATGGTGATCATGAAATAATAATGACAATACTATTGAACAAAACAATGAGTATAAAATAATGATAAGATGTACAATGTTAATGATGATAAATGTTGTATTTATTCTGCTATTGCTGCTGTTGCTGATGATGATGATGTATTAAATATATTGTTGTTAATGTGATTGTTGATAATTGTAGGTGTAATGCTGCTTTTGCTGTTGCTTTGCTGCTGTTGGTGGCAATAATATTGTTATTATTGTTGTTGTTGTTGCTGCTATGGTTGTTGCTTTTATTATTGTTTATTATTATTATTATTATTGTCTAATATAAGTCTTGTAGGAAATAGTTTGTGGGACGTGTTTGATATTATTTGATATTACTTGTGTTGATATTGATGCTTACGCTACTACTGCCGCATCTGATAATGCTTCTGGATAATGATGTTTATGAGAATTGTGTTCAGTACAGTTGTTTTATGACAATTTTGTAGAATATTGATAATGAACTGATAATGACTGTGAACTAATTTTCTTATTACTGTTTTGCTTAGCAGAGGGGTAGGACCCTCCCCATCCCGGAAAATTAACCCACCTTGTCGTTGGAGAAGGGAATCCTGGTGGTTGAGTGACGTGGAGATCTGGTAAGTATCTCCGCGTTACAACACACCACTTTGGTCCGGACTTCAACTAGACGGGCGGTCAGATTAGCCCGATCTGATCAATCGGTTTGTCACGCCAGCTATGCGGGATCCTAGTTTTTTGTTTACTTCACATCTTTCTCAATCCCTCTCATTTAATATCTTACTCCCCTTGTATTTTGTCCTCCTTAAACATAATGCAAATGGACACTTTATGGCGGTGGCGCTAGGGCTAATCATGTATTTCTGAACGCTATATGGCTATACTCATGCCACTTTTAAGCGGAACATGAGTGCGGCTCTTGGACTTTTTAGTTAATGGGTTATGTCCGCTGGGTGGTATGTGGGGTCTGATGCGTCAGTTTTATATGAGTATACTCTTCACGTATTCTTGGCATTTGTCTGTCGGATATTCATTATGGGACGAAAAAACGCACACACTACCGATACTCCATCAACTTCAATTTCTGGTTCTAAACGTTCTAGAAATGGACCAGGACCTCAGTCAGACTCTGAGTCTGACTCGGACCCTCTGTATCACATCCGAATTGGCCTCGATTCCCAAATGTTATCTCTGAGGAGTGTTAAGAAACTTAAAACTCAAACAAATCTTGTCGAGTGTGAACGTTAATCACACTCTGTCAATCTTCTAAAAATTAGATATTTTATCAATATCTCTGTTGTGGTGATACCTCATATCTCCTTCAACATCTCAAAGGGTATGGTACGATCTAGGGAACTGGAGCACTGCATCGTTGAAGGAATGACACTTAACCTCAAATCACAAGGTATGACTGAAGTAGTTTGTTTGAATACAAGTCTGTGTGTGTGTGGTGGGGGGGGGGGGGGGGGGGGGCCTTCTCACTCCTACTAATACATTCGTACTTACTTTCAGCACACCAACTCTTCCTACAACGATTAAAACTGGATATATTATTCTACCAGTAGACCCTTTTATCCCAATCCATCTCGGATGTTTCAAATGCCAACATTTTGAGCATCATCGAGAAAGATGCAAGAGAACTGCATTTTGCGCGCGCTTTGGCCAACAGGGTCACAGCGATTCCGCTAACTGCAAAAATCAAAACAAATGCAAGAGGGCCCTCGGGGCTTTCTCGAAAGACTGTCCGAAATCCGAAATGGAAACACGAGAGAGAAATTCAGAAAATCAAAATAGAAAAAATATCTCTTTCCCAGAAGCTAGAAAACTTGTCGAGAGTCTTACTCTTCCCACTCCATCTGGCGAATCGTACGCCGATGCGAGTAGGGTTGAGAAACCAGCTACCAGATCTATCGCGGCGCAGACCGTGTTAACCTGGCCAATAGACTCCGACAAGTTTGCTACCATTTCACTCTCTGTTAAGAAATCCTCTAAAACATCTTCAGCCTCTCAAATTGTGGTCCTCTTAAATAAGCCTCCGTAGCTCCCAACTATCTTGTGGCTTCCAAGCCTAGAACTATATCCTCAGCAACTCCTCCATCTACTACATCTACATAATCTATTTCGAAATCGACGGACTCTGGTGCAACCAAGAGTCCACCAAACCTGAAGAACTCTTCCAAGAGTTTGTCAAATCCGACGAGCTCTTCTAAGAGATTGTCACCACGCAAAACTGCTGTCACAGACGTGACAGTAGAGAAAAAGAATTCTCCCGCGTTAGGGAAGCAGTCGAAAGGATCTAATGATCCATTGGAGACTTGGAGATGGAGGTTGATGCTCCCGCAAATCAGAGCAACAAGAGACTGAACCATTAAGGGCACAACAGGAAAGATCATAGAAGTTGTTTGAACAAGCCATAGAGTAAAACAAGCTGTGAAATTCCTGTGAAACAGGAAATGTCAAAGCCAACTTGATTGTTCTGTCCTTGTTTGTCTAGCCTTATAATCAATGCAACGTGTTATTTAAGCAATTCTTATTTTTACAATGATTATCACACCTGGAAGCCATATATGGTATAAATTTCAAGACGATATGTGTACAGGCAAACATCTACATTGCCTGTGCAACAATAAAGACAATTTCGTGATCTTTATATCGTCTTCTGTTTTTCCAGAAAATCAATTAACCATCACAACCTCAAGCATAAAAGTTCCTATGATTTATTAAACCTTATAGTAGAAATAAAAAGTATATCGCAGAGTTCTGTTAATAATGTTGCATACGCGCCGTAACAACTATCAATAGTATAAGCAAGGCGTATCAACGACCTCCTGGGTAATGTATGTGCATCAAACCCTCACATAATTTTCCAAAGACATCTAAAGAATATATTTTCTGCACGGTTTTGACAGAGTTTGTCTATCCTGATGGTGTACACATAAACCAAAATGGGCGGGATCTACCTCACTAATTCGGTCTGTCCGGGTTGGTTGCAATTTTGAGAGCCGAACAATTGTTAATCAATTAGTTAACTTTCAACATTTTAAATATCGAAAAGATGCAATATATGCTGTCGTAATAGATGAGATAGAATTAACAGTTAAACAAATGAATAAATAACCTATAGTTATACATGTGTATACACATATATGTGAGTGTGTGGTTATATATTATGTAACATGTATATTGTGTATGCAATTTTGCTTGCGCATTTTACCTATTTAAGCAATTACCTTTGTGTCTCATATCTCGTGAGCTGAACTTCCACAATTTAGCAAACATACCGAGATCCTTCCCAGCGCTTTTTCTGATACCTGGGTATATATTAAATAATAAAAGTATTTTAACTGATCAGTTATTCATTTCTGCATATTATTTGAATTTTCAGTATGCCGAGAATCCTCCCAGTGTTTGTCTATACCTGGGATTCTCTTTGAATGAATAATGTATCAATTATTCACACCTAGTAACACTTTTCATTGCCCTAAGGTTTTGTCACTTTACCAAAAGATATGTCTTAGTACGGTATGTTTTCGGGTGGTGTAACACTTCTCATCGGCCTTAAGTTTTCTCACTTTACCAAAAGTTATGTCTCAGTGAGGGTTGTTATCGGGTTGTGTAACACTTCTCATTGCCCTAAAGCTTTCTTACTTTACCAAAAGATATGTCTTAGTGCGCGGTGTTATCGGGTTGTGTCACACTTCTCATTGCCCTAAAGCTTTCTCACTTTACCAAAATATATTTCTCAGTGCGGGGTGTTATCGGGTTGTTTAACACCTCTCATTGCCCTGAAGTTTTCACACTTTATCAAAATATATGTCTCAGTGCGGGTTGCTATCGGGTTGCGTAACATCTTTTATCGACTTAAAAGTCACATGGTTCAGGGTGTACCGGATTGTGTAACACTTTTCCTTGCCAGAAATCACTTGGCTCACCACACTGTCTGTCTCAGAGCGGGGTGTTCGCAGGTTGTGTAACACCTCTCATTGCCCTAATGTTTGCAGGGTTGTGTAACATCTCTCAAGCGCGCACATTTCAACAAAAGATATGTCTCGGTGCAGGGTGTTATTCCGGTTGTGTAACACTTTTTCTTTACCTTAAACGCCACATGATTCACCAAAATATTTAATATCTCAGTGAGGGGTGTTATCGGGTTGTGCAACACCTATGACTTTTGTTGTTCCGATTAATCGTTTTGATCGATCATCGATCAGTTAAGCCTTTAGTTTGATTAACCGATTACAATTTTTTCATGATCGACTTTACCCAGATGTTAAAAAATATTGGCTCAAATTATTTCATTCTCTAAAATGTTACTATTTTGCAATAAATACCAGTTATCACATAATTTGTGATATCTCTAACAGAGCAATGTTGTGCCAGTACGTTTTCTCATTTCAAATTTTAGTATTGTTTGCTGTTGTTTACAACATTGTAATCGTTGAATAATTACTTAGAAGCTTCAGTTCTCTTATGTGAATAGCCAGCTGGTTTCGGGAAATAATACAGTACTGTAGATCATATCTTCTCTTTAAAAATACTTATTGGTTTATATTTAGCTAGGAATAAAAAGTTGTGTTGTTCTTTCTTAGACTATCGTAAAGCTTTCTACCCAGTTAACAGAAAAGTTTCATGGCAGAAGTTATAAAATCATAAAATTGATGGTAAATGTTTGAAAATCATGTTTTAAAACTGAAAGAAATATAAAAAGATCGGACAGGGAAAGTAGCATTCAAGGAGGACAGTCAACCAAAAAACACAGAAACAAACACGCAAACAGACAAACAAGAAGGCGAAAGTAATATTAAATGCAAACGACTTCACAAACACAAAATGGTTGACAATAGGGCTACCGCCTTGGAACTGTCAGTGAAAGTCAGTCTGGAGTCCGTGAAGGCGAAAATTTAAAGCCAATTTTATTTTCATTTTTTCTTAACGATCTCAGTAAATTCGTGTCAAGGATTATAATTGTTGTCAAATACTGTCAATGATGTATTTAAAATTGATGATATTGAAGTCTTCAAGTTATTTTTTCTTTTATATGCTGGAATGCTGACAATACTGTTGTCTTGGCCGAAAGCGCCCATGATGTGCAGTTAGCTTTAGCAGTTAGCAATGTCTGTTTACTGTAACATACGGGGATTACAAGTGAATGCTGCAAATATTAAAATTGTTGTAATTTGGAAAAGTAAGAGAGGATTAAGAAATATACCAGATTTTCATTATGAAAATAATATACTTGAATTTTCATATTTAGGTGTTCAATTTTCCCTCATTGGCAACTTTGCTAAGACCAAGAAACGGCTAGTAGATCAGACTAGGAAAGCAATGTTTTCACTTATTAAGAAAGTAAGGAAATTACTACTTTCCATAGATTTGCAGTTACATTTGTTTAACACTATGATTGTATCTCATTATAGGTCCGAGGTATGGGGTATCAAAAATGTTTCTATTTTTTATCAAATTCAATTGGAGTTTTGTAAATTTATCCTTTATTGGAAACAAAGAACGCCAACTTGTATGATTTATGGTTATATTGGAATTATTCCCGTCCCTATACAGATCCAATGCAGAGTTTTAAGTTATTGGAGCAAACTTTTAAATGCAGAAATGAAAATATAAGTAGTTTCTTATATACAGTACTTCTGTGCATCTAATATTTTTCATAGCCATCACATCCTATACCATTTCGGTCCAAATTTTACATTAGAAAGACATTATATTATAAGTCAAAGTGAAAAAAAATCCCGTGGGGGGATATTTCATCAATCTCGCGTGATTTTGGCCGTCCCATGGGCTTTTTCAAAAGTCCCGTGGGATGTTACCCCATATTTTACTCCCAGATAGTACAGCCAACCTGGCTCATTTCAAATATCTTAATTAATGTTGGAAGTCTTTTGTGCAACTCTGAATCCTTTGAGTAAAATGGCATTGTTCAAATACTCAACATGAACATTATTAGTAACAGCGCATTAACGAGAAAATGTTTTTTACTTTCATAATGCAACACATAGATACAACGATTCTTATACATTGTCGATCTATCTATCACTGGAGACTCACAAAGAACGGACTGTTTTCACAGTAGAACTCTTCGGTTTCTTTGAATTTCAGTTGTTGCCTTACGATCTTTGAAACTCGTATGCTACCTACCAAAGGCTAAATTGTTTGGGGATCTCAAACTTACTACATGCTTTATTTTTTTCTGGGTTATAATAACCTCTATTCTAAGACGTTCTAGAAGCATATAGAAAGACTATCCAAGGTTCTGGACAAGCTGCAAGAGAACAATCTCAAATTGCCATCAAATAAGTGCTTCTTCTTTCAAGAGAATTCTGCTACGTTGGCCACACATTGTCAGAGAAATGGATAAAGAAATATAAAAAGATCGGACAGGGAAAGTAGCATTCAAGGAGGACAGTCAACCACAAAACACAGAAACAAACAAGCAAACAGAAAAACAAGAAGGCAAAAGCAAACATAAATGCAAACGACATCTCAAACACAAACGGGTTGCAAATAGGGCTACCGCCTTGGAACGGTCAGTGGCAAAGTAGGCCACTGGGGGTTTAAACCGGTTCTAGAGTGCACCAAACCTCATACTTACCCTACTGTCATCCCATTAAAACAGGACAGTGTAAATAAAGAAATCCCCGCCATATTTTAAGAAGATAGAAAAGGTTCTGAATTGGCCACAACCACAGACACCAAAACAGATCAGAAGTTTTCAAGATTTCCAAGCCTTTGACAGGTATGATGCCAACTACAGCCAAGAATGAAAACAAAGTCCAGAAGAAAGTGTCACCAACATCAAGGAGGAAGACGTGGAGTTGGGGACCAGCAGAAGATCAAACATTTACCACCTTGAATGACACACTTGCATCTTACTCTATCGTTTGATTTGCTGATTACAGTTTGCCAATTTGACTTGAACACACATGCATCAGGCCAAGGATTGAGAGCAGTTATATAACTAGAATAAGAAGGACAGAAAAAAGTGATACAAGCAGAGGACTTAGCAACAGCGAAGGAAACTATCCAAGTCACACGTTAGATTTTCTGGCATTAAAGTGGGCTGTGACAGAGAAATTTCAGGACTATCTATCTTCTCATAAATGAACAGTGTTGACAGACAATAATTCTCTGACATACATCCTGACCCCAGCCAAATTAGATGCCATGGCATCATCAAGTACCGAATTGGATTCAAAAATGTAGATACTGACTCCATGAGTCGACTCCCAGAGAAGTTACAAAGACAGGACATCGTTCGAGCTTTATGTAGTGGCATATCTGCTACAATACAATTTCAGTTTGGCGCTATCGGCAGAATTTATTTATGATGACATCAAAAATTATGAAAGGGTTGAAGGATACTTAGATAGGGATTAGAAAATAATTCAAGACAGTGATCCCTCACTAAGAAGATGGAGATATGCAGTCAAGGAAAGGAGAATGCCATCACGAATAACATTTCATCCTGATAATGCTGCCTACTCCAAGCTTTGACATATATTACTAGGAAGAGGTGTATTGTATGGAGAGGTTGAAATGCACTGAAAGAAGCGGAAATAACTATTGATTCCACATTCGTGTCAGGGGAAGTGCTCATCTGTCTCCACAACGATATTGGACATCCTGGAAGGAACAGAACAATGTCCCTTATCAGAATATAGTCGCCAGGTTTTACCAAGGATGTGGAGGACTGGGTGAAAAGATGTTGACGATGCATCATTAGAAGAAAAAGACATCCAGATTGTGCAGTCATAGGAATTTGTAACATGAACTAGTTGTCTTTGACACGATCCCACGGTGGATTCCATAACAGCATAATGATAACAGACCACTTCATCAGATATGTCATGGCCATTCCAACAAAGAACCAGACTGACAATAACAACAGACGCCTTCTTCAACAATTTGTAGTGAATTTCGGTGAGACAACGGAGCTTATTTCGAAGGAGCTATGTCATATCACTGAAACGACAAAGTCTCGGACGACTCCATACCATCGAATAGGCAATGTGATGACAGAGAAATTCAACCGAACTTTGTTGAGCACACTTGGGACAATAGATCTAGACAGAAATAAAGGAATATAAGTACTATGTAGAATGAATGAATGAATGGTGTTTTACGGCACGTCGACACATAAATAGGTCATATTGTGCGCAAAAATTTATGAAAATGAAGTATTAATTAAAAATTAATGTAAATATATAAAGATAAAACTATTAAAAAATAAGGGATGATCAGGTGTAATATAAACTATGTATGTAAATCAACAAATGCCCGTCAACGGGTATATAAACAAGTAAATATATATAAGAACACATTACAATGATTTATATAGTCTGATCTCTTTCAGGAAATCTAAAACAAGACTAAAATCTACAGTATCAAATAACTCTTTCATAGTATTAACATTGTAGTACCTTTGACGCATAGGATCAAAGTCTACACATTCCAATAATATGTGTTTGACCGTTAACGGTGCAAAGCAGGGTATACATTCTGGTAATTGCTCACTTTGTAATAAATATGAATGAGTATAACGTGTATGCCCTATCCTGCACCGGGCTAGGACAACTTCCTCTCGACGAATGGGTCTACTAGAAGAACGCCATTCTCCGAGTAACGGTCTAATTGGATGTTGTTTATTGTTAACTGACAAATCCCAAGCGGCTTGCCAAGAGTTACGAATATATGTGTTAATACAACTTTTAAAATCAGTATAAGGTAATTTGGTATTAGTGATGTGTAAATCTAATGCTGCCTTAGCAGCACTATCAGCTCTATCATTACCATGTATTCCTACATGGCTTGGAAGCCAGCAGAAAATAATAACATTATCAATTATAAGAGAACTGCACTTTTCTAAAAGTTGAAGCACAACTGGGTTATCATGTTTCATATTACCCAGTGCTTGAAGAGATGAAAGGGAATCAGAAAAGGTTACAAAATGGTCATCATCAGATTCCTGAATATAATTTAAGGCAAGTTCAATTGCCTTAAGTTCAGCTGAAAAGATAGAGGCCTTGTCAGGCAGGCGGCTCTTTATGCTGTGTTTGTGAACAACAGCTGCTGCAGCTACCTTATCTCCATCTTTAGAGCCATCTGTGTTGAAAGTTACTGTATTTCGATTTAATTTCATTAAATTTGCTTTGAAAGACAGTAGGGTCTGTGCTGGATTTGTTATTATTACAAAGATCAAAAATAATTGTTGGTGTTTCCAAAGTCCACGGTGGAATTTGTGGTACTTTGTACTTGGCAATCAACTTTAGGTCGATTTCAGTGTCTCTTAATTTTGGTTTAATACGAAGACCAAATGGTCGAATGGCCTTCGGTTTTCGATCAAAAAGAGGTTCACAACTAGGATTAAAAACATTATCGAAAGTTGGGTTTGAAGGGTTTGACTTTAATTTAATGGCGTATTGAAGAGATAATTTGTCCCGTCTATGAGACAATGATGGTTCATTAGCTTCAACATATAGACTTTCGGCTGGTGATGTACGAAAGGCACCTAAGGCGAGTCGTAATCCTTGATTATGTATAGGGTCGAGCATCTGCAAGTACGACTTGCGAGTCGATCCATATACTATCGAGCCGTAGTCCAGCTTGGATCTGATAACAGATCTGTAAAGTCGCAACAGGACTTTTCGATCTGCTCCCCAATTAGTGTTTGCAACAACTTTAAGTAAGTTAAGAGCTTTAAGGCATTTGGCCTTCAAGTATTTAAGGTGTGGTATAAACGTTAATTTACGGTCGAAAATAAGACCAAGGAATTTTATCTCATCCACTACTGGTATTGGAGACCCATCCAGTGTTAGATGAGGGTCTTCATGATGTTTACGAAGTTGACAAAAGTGCATACAATTAGTTTTAGACTTAGAAAATTTAAAACCATTTTCATCAGACCAGGTCTGAAGTTTATTTAGACATTGTTGTAATTGTCTCTCGATAGTATTC
Organism: Cyrtodaria siliqua; assembly: GCA_037043455.1. Taxonomy (NCBI): domain Eukaryota; kingdom Metazoa; phylum Mollusca; class Bivalvia; order Adapedonta; family Hiatellidae; genus Cyrtodaria; species Cyrtodaria siliqua. The sequence goes on from JAWPHD010012565.1 coordinate 20,435, forward strand.
ATGTTTTTGCACGATAACATATAACAAAGTCGTCAACGTATAGCGAACAATCCACACCTGGATTGATGCATTTTACTATACTGTTAATCTTTATATTAAAAAGTGTGACAGAGAGTATACTGCCCTGTGGAACACCCATCTCCTGTTCATGAATATCAGAGAGGGTTGAACCCATTCGGACACGAAATTGTCTATCATCTAAGAATATCTCAATAAAAATGGGTAATCGGCCTCTAAGACCAAGGTCATGCAGATCATTTATAATACCGTACTTCCATGCAGTATCATAAGCTTTCTCCAAGTCAAAAAATACAGCGACTAGATGTTCTTTTTTTATGAAAGCTTCCCTAATAAATGATTCAAATCGAATGAGATTGTCTGTTGTGCCTCGTTGGCGTCGGAATCCACTTTGATACTTTGTTATCAGCTTGTTGGACTCCAGGTACCAAACGAGTCTCTCATTAATCATTCGTTCCATGGTTTTACATATACAACTCGTTAAAGCAATAGGGCGATAATTTATTGGGTCCGTATGATCCTTTCCAGGTTTGGGGACTGGAATAACGATTGCTTCCCGCCAAGAATCGGGGAAGTTTCCCGTCACCCAAACCTTATTAAATATATCAAGAAGGGTAGAGAGACAAGATTCAGGTAAATGTTTTAGTAATTGATAATGGATATCATCAGGACCAGCTGATGTATCATGAGCCGTTTTAAGGGACTCTCGTTTTTTGACTTGAAGTTCAGCTTCTTCTGTTCTTTTAGTTTCTTTTTTTTCAGAAAATTTGGTTGACAATTTTCAGAAGAAGAATTTTTTGAAAAAGTTTCTGCCAAAGTGTTTGTAATATCTTTGACAGATGTTATATCTCCATTATCTGTTTAAAGATGATTTACAGAACTAGAATTACCTTTACCACTTATTTTCCGGACCATGTCCCATGTCTTCTTAAGAGATGAGCGAGAATTCAGCCTAGAGACGTAAGATCTCCAGGATTTCCTCTTGCTATCCTTAATAGTACGACGGGCTTTCGCACGAAAAACTCTAAAGTTATCTAAATTTGTTTGAGTTGGCCGCAAGTTAAAATTATTTAATGCAGCTTTATGATCGCTGACTGCCTTTTTGCAGTCATCGTCGTACCATGGTTTATGTGGGCATTTAGGATTTGCCGAGGTTTTTGGAATGGTTTGATCAGCTATATCGTGAAGAGTTTTGGTTAAAAGAGCAGTTGCGTCTTCGACATCCTCGAAAACGGAAGGCTTTAATTGTTCCTCGCAAAGAGATTGAAACGTAGTCCATTCAGCCTTGCGAAGTTTCCATCGTTGCGTTTTTTCGAGAAGTGGAGGGCCGATATTTTCAAGAAATATGGGGAAGTGGTCACTTCCACAGAGGTCGTCTCCAACACTCCACGAAAAATCCATCAAAAGCGTTGGATCGCATATTGTTAAATTAATGGAAGAATGAGAGCCTGTAGCAGGATGTAAGTAAGTATGTGACTTATTATTAAAAAGACACAAATTGTTTTTGGCTAAGAAATCCTCAATTTTCTTGCCTTTATAGTTTATATCTTTACAACCCCAGATGTAGTTGTGTGCATTAAAATCGCCCAAGAGTATAAAAGGTGATGGGAATTGTGCAACTAGGTGATTTAGATCTTTAGGGTCTAGTGAAGAACTAGGTGGCAAATATAAGGAACATATTGTTATGACTCTGTGCATAGTAACACTGACCGCAATAGCTTGCAAATTTGTTTTCAACGCAACAGGTCTGTGAGGAATGTTTCGATTAACGATTATCGAAACTCCACCAGTGGCCTTGTCCCCGGTATCACAAATATGATTGTATAGTGAGTATTGTTTAAAAGATACCTTATCACTTGTCTTCAAGAATGTTTCTTGAAGACAAAAGGCAATAGGGTTGTGTTCATTTAAAATTAAGCTGATTTCATCATAATTTGGTTTCAAACCTCGACAATTCCATTGAATGATCTTATTAGTTTTACCCATTATTTAGCCTAAGGCGATTTTTAATTTTGTTTTTATTTTTGGCCTTAGATTTAGGAGAGGTCTTAGGAGACTCAAGCAGCGACATCTCCACTGATGGATCCTCCTCCCCGGAAGAAGTCAGCTGAAGTGGCACCTCAACTAACCTTTCATGAGAGGATGGAAGTGGCAGTGCAGCTGCCGGCTCTGAAATGTCCATAAGCTGTTCGAATTTGTTATGCAGCTCAATAGGGCCATTAGACACCTTTGGCTGCTCCTTGTGCTCCCCAGTTGGAGAAGCACTAGGCTTTCCAACTTCCTTAGTTTGAGCAGCACTAGGCTTTCCAACTTCCTTAGCCGGAGCAGCACTAGGCCTTCCAACCGAGGATGTATTAGGCTTCACGACTGGGGAACTTCTAGACTTCACAGTCTTAGAAGAACCCTCTTTCCAATTCTGAGAAATTGACATGCTCTTGACATTGCCAGAGCCTGCCGGTTTTGTGTTTGATTTAAATGTAAAAGTTTGATTAGGTGAAAAGTTTAATTTTGGTTTGTTAAGTTGTGTTTGTTGACTTTTGTTTGGATTTGATACTGAGGAAGTATACTTTGTATTTTGAATTTCTGGCTGTGGTTCGTATTGCGTACTTGCATCCCTGCATTCTGTGTGTGTTGATGTTGTTTTGAGAATAGATGCGTAAGAGGTCGGACTTGAAATTTTATTTTTTTCTTCAATTAATTTTCTTGCTTCTGGAAAGGGAATGTTTTGTGTATATTTAACTGTTATGATTTCTTTTTCTTTTTTAAATTTCTCACATAATTTTGAATTTGCGTGATGTCCCAGACCGCAGTTGGTACATTTGAGGTCGTTAGGACAGTCTGATTCGTTATGTTTGAATGCAGAGTCGCCACATTTACCACAACGTTCTTCTTTAATACACTTGGAGTTGTGGTGCCCAAAGGCTTGGCAGTTGTAGCAACGTAACGGGTTTGGAATGTAGGCGTCAACATGCAATTGCAGATATGCCACCTTTATTGTTTTTGGTAAGACGGGTGTTGCAAATGTGAGTATGATAGTATTTGTATTAATAATTGTGTCATTCCTTTTGATGGTTATTCGGCGAGCTGCAGTTACCATCTGTGGCGCAAGCTCGTGAATAATTTCGTCTTCAGGTACTCCGGAGAGATCCGGGCACCTGATGACGCCTTTGGAGATGTTCATAGAGGTGTGAGCGTAACATTTGACTTTGGTGTTTAAAATTTTTGTAAGTGTTAATAAATTATCCGAATGAGATTTTTTTTCTGTTTCAATCAGGAGAGTTTTGTTTTTTAATTTTTTAATTTGTTTTACATGTCCAGCAATTGAATGGACAGTTTTCTCGATAACGAAAGGTGACATATCTGTAATAGGTTTTTCCCCGTTTTCCGATTCGATAATGAGAAAACGAGGAAAGGCTTGATTGATGACTGATTCCTCAGTATCAGATTCATGTTCTGTTTTTTTCCGTTTGTTAGTAGTTTGTGCGTTTTGTGATGCCATGATGTGGCGTTAAGAATTCATCTTCCACGCTTCTCACCCACCTCGGAGTCCAACAAGGGGACATTTGCTGTGGATATCCAACAGCAAAATGCCAAGAATACGTAGAAGGTATACTCATATAAAGCTAACGCATCAGACCCCCCATACCACCCAGCGGACATAACCCCTTAACTAAAAAGTCAAAGAGCCGCACTTATGTTCCGCTTAAAAAGTGGCACGAGTATAGCCATATAGCGTTTTGAAATACATGATAAGCCCGTGCGCCACCGCCATAAAAGACCCTATCTATATAATGTTTAAAGTAGAACAATATAAAAAGTAAGCTAAGATACAGTGTACTGGTACTGTCTGAATAATAAGGTCGGATCTCTTATAGCAGGCGTGACAAACCGATTGATAAGATCGGGCCAAATCTGACCGCCCGTCTAGTTGAAGTCCGGACCAAAGTGGTGTGTTGCAACGTGGAGATAACTACCAGATCTCCACGCCACTCAACCACCAGGACTCCCTTCTCCAGCGACACGGGTCGCCACCCACGGTCAACAGGTGGGTTACATTTCGGGGTGGGGGGGGGGGTTCTACCCCTCTGCTAAGTAACGAGCAGTCGGTTGATTCTTAACACCCCACCACCGACTGGGGGGGAAGTACTATGTAGAACATAGTGTGCATGCTTATATATGTACGAAACATACGGCTACAGATTGCTCACCATTCGTTCTGATGTTTGGGAGAGAGCCAAGATTTTCCTTGAAATTAGCGATTGGATAAGACATCAACCAGAACTGACAGCCGCAGTCCAAATACATAAAATAGCTATGAGAAAATTTGAAGCAGTCGTACCATCTTGCTTCAGAAGTCGAGAGACGAGCAGCAAAACAACTACGACATGAGGGAAAGAGGATCAATGAAACATCCATGAGATAGAGTGCTTGTGAAGATATTAGCGTTTAATGGAAAACACAACTCAACCGTTGGGAAGAAAAAAAGTATACGTGGTATTGGATCAACTTAACATTGAAATCTTGAATAGGAATATGCTACTTCCTACAGGATCGGTAGAAGATGGCGAAGACACCTACGTCGGGAGATACAGAGGCTGCATCGGAAGAATCGGAAGGAAGAAGTCCAACATCCTATCGTATCAAAGAGCGATAGAACAGAAATGAGATTAGCAGATTATATTGAGACTGATGTCAGACGAAGAACCTTTGTGCATATTGAGATCAGCAGGCAGAACACAGACTGCCATCCATTGAACACAATGTCGTTCAGAATGATGAAGACGATGAAATCAACGGTGAACCTGGTGACGAAACGGAAACGGAAGATGTGTCAACCGCAGGTGAAATATAACTGGTCAATAGTTAAGTTCATGAAGTGTCAAGAAGTCAAGAAGTCTCTTGAAAATATAGTTTTCATCTAACTTGAATCACTAACTGTTATTTTACATGTAATACGTTCATCGATCCATGTCGGTGTTATTTAAATTCTGATAGTATCTAAGAAATATAGGAACATTTTTGAATTTTATAAATAATGGTGAACTTGTGTACCATAATTTTTTCAAGTGTTTGGAAATAGTTGTAGGTTTGGAAGGTAGGAAACGTTATTTTTTATTCTTCATTCATTGTTTAATGTCATATTTTCATTTTCATTGATTCCGTCTTAAGGGATTAAAAAGTTACAAATTTCTTAATCACAGGGATTAAGATGTGATTTTAACTATGTGTAACTTTTTAATTGCCATGCATCTGTTTAAAAATATAATTCGCCAAAACAATGACGTCAATAACGTCAACATAACCAATGAAAATATAAGGTTTTATTTTAAAGGTAAAATCCACTATTTCTCAGGAAAGTATATAACAAAGTATTTGTACCATAAACATATAAAGCATAAACATATAGATATTAATAATATGTGAATATATTGTGACTATATCATTCCATAGTTCGTACTATAAGTATGCGTGTACGTTATTAATTACTTAAACTGTGATATGGATGACTTAGGCAGAATATGGTATACTTTCAGAGATATTTTTATTCATTACCATTAGTATATAATGTTTATAAAAGCTGGCGTTAGTGTTAATGACAATACTTTGTTATGGCGTCACGCTATAACGCTATAACAATGACGCCCAGTACGGAGTAGGTACTGGGCGCCATTACTCAAACCCAAGCATTACCCAAACCCAATCAATCAAACCCAAACCCTCTTCGAACCCAATCAGTAGGAACCAGACCCAATGACGAGATACTGGGATAAGACAGTTAGGTTTACGGTTTGTGACATGGTCTCAAACTAGTGAAGTATTTTTGTTATAGTTTTTTATGTATTATGTGTTACAAGCATACATTTGATAAGTGCGCACCGCGTTCGTAATACTCCAAAGCCGTTTAAGTATTTAAGGAAATCAGCGTTCATGTTATTTATTTTATACACTTTAAAATGCACATTAAAACAACTAGCTCTACTAACTTTTACTATAGCTGAGTCACTCAGGTGTTAACTTGACAGGTGTTACATAATTAAAATGACGCCATTTCAACCAATAAAACAAAAAAAATACCGCCAACAAAATATAGCACATGCAACTGTATTATACAGCACGTGCTTATATTATATTATAACCTGTTGTCAGTATACTACGATATCAATCATAGGCGAAGATATTGAAGTATGGGCGTTATGGCAATCAGAAATTGTACATTCTATACATACACCGGCTACGTCACAACTAACGATAGGCCTCTATACTAAGACGCAAAATATGGCTTTTGTCTACATAAGCATACGTATAACCGCCAACGGATTACTTTATATTTCAATAAATTGTTTATAGATCATTTTGTAACAAATTATTTGTTTGTACAAAAACAGGAGTTCTTAGTTTAATAAGTAAAAGCTAATGCTTTTATTTACCATCATTTTACCGTCTAAACATAACGCTTTCTCTTTCATGACTTTTGAAGTAATTTCATTTTCGATTTTTATTTCATTTTCGATTTATAAATAGGCAATATGCTAATTAGCCGAGGTAGCCACAAACTATTTAATAAACTATATCGGTCAACTTGTAACAGATATTGGTCTAATTATGCATCTGACACGGGTACGTATATAGAAACCTGTCAAAATTAGAAGATAGTGGCCAGTCCTCCCCAAAATATAACTCGCAGTAGACGGTATTATTGTTAACACCGCCATTGATTACCGGCATGCCTTGCGCAGAGTCACACAGGTCAATCGCGCAGCGACACCTGTCGGACACAATGGCAATTGTACACTGTATATGTGCATGTGTATAGTAGGTGTGATGTAATCGTTGTAAAGGTACATTCAATTTTGCAGTAAAATATATTTAATGGATGCTCAGTATTTCAATATTTTGAATGCATTTGCTTGTTGTAAAATATATAAGTATGAGATCCATTTCAAAGTGCTAGTAAGTACATCTATCAGACAGGCTCAGTATGCATGTACTCTGAGTATTAGCATACAGAATTTAATAAATATCACCAGTTCTTTTACGACACTGTATCATAACAGGGCAATACGTTGCATAAACGTAATCGGTAAAAGGTTGACTATTAGGCAAAGCCAAGAGTGTTCTGAGTAATAATTGCATCTATATATAAACTCGTGAGAACCACCGGAACAGGGATATATGTCTACGCGCGAGTCTTTGTTGATATAACTTGATTATGCAAGTCATCAAATATTTATACATTTTGAAGATTCCTTTTGTGTGTATAAACGTTTTGTCCCCGGATAGGACTATTTTCAACAAATAGAGATTATTTAACTGCTTGGATGGATTATACAGTAATCCTTCACGAGACGTGTTGTTCTTTTCACGAATGGGCGTATTCGAGTGAGTGAAAAAAACACGACTACCATGGAGTGAAATATTTACTATTATCGAACACAGCTGTTAAATAATATATGTATTACATTTTAACCTGTCATTCGCTATATTAAACGTTATCGGCGGATGACGTCGACGTCAGCAACACTTTGTTGACGTCATAACTCAACGTCACAGTTAGTTATGTTTGGGTTGGGAGTTAGTTATTAATACTTTACGATTATGAATAAAATATAATAAAATACTTTACCCTACACTCTCTTTGACAATACTACGCGTTATGAAAAAAAATATAACTGTTATTGGCTAAGAAGAAGTTTCTATATATGTCGGTATACAAATATGAGGACTCTATGACGGTTCCATGTTTAATGAAGACGAAATTCTAATATATGAATTGCTTAACAAGTGAAAGTTGAAAGCTTAAGGTATAATAATTGTTAAACATGTAGGTAAAATTGGATTCACTGAACTATTTTGTCTAACATTAACACAGCTGACATATAAATGGCACCAGAAGTTGTTACAGATCTATTTGTTTAGACATGAGTTCTATTAGCCGGCCGGTACTACACCGACCGTTTACTGTTTTTATTATTTTGGGATAAATCGCAGAAAAGAGAAGGAAATTGTGAGACTGCTGAATGGTTCACGGTCGTGTGTGTTTCATTTGATTTTTGTTTGATAGTTGAAGTTTGTCTATATCTTTTATGGATTAGAACAATGCCAGACAAGTCACGCTAATGGGTAGTCCTTATCTCTGACACAAATTTGTGAAAATAATATCCCTAAGGTAATACTATAAGTCGGAAAAGCTATTTATTGTAACGATACTATTAAGTTAGGAATTATATATAAAACTAGACGTTAACGTTGCCAGCGAATGCAGATACACCACACCGTGTTTGCGGTATAGGGAATACAAATACGTGAAGAGAGGAAGAACTAAAATATAAGACATTTAATTCATGGCCATGCATTTGTTATTGACGATGTTTATCAGCAGACAGACTCGACACATCGTCTGGTGTAGGCAGCTTGTGTGCCAATAAGTATTTAAATCCGAACACTGTTTGGGCACTCAAAAGAATAAAAAATGGCAATAGTTGACCCATGCACCACATAGGTACACGAGGTCAAATGCGGTACACTATCCGATAGCGGGCAAAACTGTTTGGAAGTATCATCAAACTCGTGGCTTTGGCTAAAATGTTTTGGGGAGGATATCCAGATGCTATATTTTGTTTTATTTTTGTCTTTGTTTTTATATCCATCGCTTTAGAAAAAAAATCCCCAAAACATTTAAACGATGCTCGGTCTATATGCGTATCCTATGATTAAGTCAACCTCACTATTGACGGTAACGTTAATGTTTGTCTTCAATACTGTCCAGTCGTAACCTTCACGGTTCCTTCTCTTGTTGCGCTTAGAGTTCATTTATGCTGGCGTCATTCTATGTTGTTGTTTTTGTATATTCGTATATGAACAATAATCTCTATGTTTATTTCGCTCTTTGGGGCATTTAATTTTATTAGATACTGGGACCATACGCCGTACGACATGGGGAAGCAAATAACTCCATGTCCACCGCCGTATGCATGCCATCTTCGGGATGGTTAAAATTGTGTACTATTGATCTTATGAATATTGAGTTCTGCTCAACCCGGGGCTAGAGGGCGTGAGCGGTAGCTAGCATATTTCAGTACCGCTCATGAACAATCTCAATCAAACCGAGACTGCAATATTTCGTATGTGTCGTGCTCGGCAGTTTCCAAAGGTTCATTATCATACTCGTTTTTATAGCACAGTGGCGTTGCTTGTGCAGTGTGGCGGCAGGAAAACGTCTCCCCGCGCTTACAATCAGTACTGTTATTCATTCGATCTTTGGAGATCGCTGAGCCCGATACTTATATTTAGTTATCAGTGGTACATTTTCAATTTCTTTTTTTTTCTTACTTAATTTTTGATTCGGTGGTTCCACTACTCCGGCCGATAAAAGGCTCTGGGTATTGTTTAACCACTTATAGGATATGTTGTCTGCTTTTTAATTTAGTATTTTGGCTGTTACTTGAGATACGCAGGCTTCATAACCGCTGCTTCCAACTAAATTCCATTATGTTTATTTCTCTCTTCGGGGCATTTAATTTTTTTAGATACTTGGTCCATACGCCGTACGACATGGGGAAGCAAATAACTCCATGTCCACCGCCGTATGCATGCCATCTTGGGTATGGTTAAAATTGTGTACTATTTACTTTATGAATATTGAGTTCTGCTCAATCCGGGGCTAGAGGGCGTGAGCGGTAGCTAGCATATTTCAGTACCGCTCATGAACAGTCTCAATCAAACCGAGACTGCAATATTTCGTATGTGTCGTGCTCGGCAGTTTCCAAAGGTTCATTATCATACTCGTTTTTATAGCACAGTGGCGTTGCTTGTGCAGTGTGGCGGCAGGAAAACGTCTCCCCGCGCTTACAATCAGTACTGTTATTCATTCGATCTTTGGAGATCGCTGAGCCCGATACTTATATTTAGTTATCAGTGGTACATTTTCAATTTCTTTTGTTTTCTTACTTAATTTTTGATTCGGTGGTTCCACTACTCCGGCCGATAAAAGGCTCTGGGTATTGTTTAACCACTTATAGGATATGTTGTCTGCTTTTTAATTTAGTATTTTGGCTGTTACTTGAGATACGCAGGCTTCATAACCGCTGCTTCCAACTAAATTCCATTATGTTTATTTCTCTCTTCGGGGCATTTAATTTTTTTAGATACTTGGTCCATACGCCGTACGACATGGGGAAGCAAATAACTCCATGTCCACCGCCGTATGCATGCCATCTTGGGTATGGTTAAAATTGTGTACTATTTACTTTATGAATATTGAGTTCTGCTCAATCCGGGGCTAGAGGGCGTGAGCGGTAGCTAGCATATTTCAGTACCGCTCATGAACAGTCTCAATCAAACCGAGACTGCAATATTTCGTATGTGTCGTGCTCGGCCGTTTCCAAAGGTCCATTATCATACTCGTTTTTTTAAGGGTTTTTGTTATGACAGCAGTATGTACAATGATAGATCAATGCGTACTGCATGCATTAACTAACACGATGCCATCAAACACTTTAAAATAAATTCTAGACATATTGCAGAGTTAAAGTGGAGAAAACGTGCAGACACCATATTCACTGGACCGTAATGATAATATCTATCAGGAATGGAATATTTCAAACGACCCCAATTTTAATATTTGTTCTATATTTTCTTGCCGAAGGCGCAGGTCGTAGACAAAATAGTAACATCAATCTCATCACGTCTGACAATGTTAGTCGCTAATCTAAATATTTTTTAAACAGTATTGAATGAAATATATGCTTCCCCTTTCACTTCATATATATCAATTTCTTTGCTTAAGTTGAACGACGAGGAAGCAGACACAATTGTATTCGTACAAATCCTTCATACGTATGATACTACTTCCATAATTCAAAGCTATAAACAACATGTTTTTTGACACCAAATTGACAAGAATTCTATATTCTATAAATACTATATCTTATTAAGAGTATTGATTTTATTGACATACCAAGTCTATTTGGAGTCGTGTTATTGATTATATTACAAAATATTTAAAAAATCCGGAAAAACGAAATGTTTTCTTTAAGTATAAAAATCCAATTAGAAATATTATTTTCAACTACAACAACATAGTTTCTAACCTTAACATAGAAAACAGCACCGGCTTCGCGACTGCTGATTGATTTCGATGCGTGTCGTGTGTAGGTCGGCCAATCACGTTTTAGCTGGTGTCGTAGAGAACGTGCAGATCCGAACTTCCTCTCTAAATAATAAAATTCAATTCTTAAAATCATAGATTCCCGAATTAACTTTTATTAAGCTACACCCTCTTTACATCCTCCGAGAACTAGATTTTCGTTATATGAAATTGGAAATTCAGGAATTTCTTAACAAATGCGCAGATTCTGCTGAAAAGGCAGCTAAAATAAATACTTGTTCCTATTGTTTGAATATTTTATCAAGTTAATGTTTTATTTCTGGAAGTCGGAAGCACTAATTCGTAATCTCCCGTTCAACCTACTGATAATGATGTATCCACGCACTTAACTCAGCGCATTGCTTTCAAGAATGAGGTAGACGAAAAGCAAACGAAATTTGGAACTATGTGCTGGTATTCCTTAATTATACAAACAACCTTATAAAGACCGTTGTAATTCTAATTCTAGTGCCTACAACATAAACCAGACTTTTAACTTCTTGTCATTCTTCCGTTAAAGATCACGTCAACCAATATTGTGCTAACGCTTATGATAACTGCGGAAATCATTATTTGGGTTTATTAAAGATTCCGGAAAAGTTCTTAATAAAATTGCAATGAAAGGCAAGTTTCAGCTATCAGTGATTAAGACTTTTCTTCACTATATAACTTTACCGCTCAATCTTATTAAAGACAAGTGTATTGTTCTCATGCAATATAATTCTGTTGTTTTGACCTGTAACAGTAAGTAATAAAGCGTTTTCACTGACTGCAATTTAGACAATAACACTATGTGGACTCGACAAGAAGTTTGCGAATCACTTATATTCCTATTAAATACTATTTTCGTCAGGTATGGAACTACTGTTTATAGAAAAATTGATGGTATCCCTTTGGGTATTAATCTTGCATCTGGTATCGCAGATATGTATTTGTATTGCTATTCAAGAGATTTCATGTTGAGTCTTTTTTGTTCGATACTCATGCATTCATCGAAAGTAGGTATACAAGTCGAACAGGAAATGTAGCTTTCACAGAACACAGTCAATAAAACCCACGCATGAACATAAACAGCAGTTACAATGTGAATAAGAAGCATATATAGTGTTATCAAACTTGTTGAAAGGGTTATCAAAAGAGCTTATGGCCCTATTATTTCATTCGGATATCAATAGGGTAAAAGCGAGATTTCGATGCTCTCTAGAACCTGGTTTAAACCTACAGCGGTCGTAATTGCCACAGACCGTTCAAAGGCAGTAGCCCTATTGTCAGCCCTTTATGTGTGTGATACCATGCTTTTAATTATCCTTATAATAGTTTTTGTTTCGATGCGTATTTGTGGTTGACTGTGGACTTTGAATGCTATATTTCCTGTTCTACTTTTATAGCTACTTTTACATTTCATGTATATTCAGTTGCAAAAGAAACTGGACACTTTGACATTTTACTTTACCCCTATCCTCTTTATCAAAACAAATGACAACATGATATTGACAATGGAATGATAAAAACTTTGGTACCAAACATGGTATATTCATTTTGAAATTTGTCAATTTAATTCTAAAAAAACTTTATACAATTAAATCTAAACAAAACTCAGTGTCCACTTTCTTTTGCAACTGGGTATATGTAAATGGCGGCGCTAAAGCTCCATAGACACAGTTTCTAGATAGTTTATAATGTTGTTACCATGTGTATCTAAAGGGAGTCTATATCGTCATATGTGAAACAATGTGCTCATGACATATGTCCTGAACTAAAAGGCATATGACTTCTTTGTATCTAAAATCTTTATCACCTAAAGATATATCATAATCTGTATAACTAAAATATTTATCATAATCTGTATTATCTAAAAGAGTTTGAACAACGTTGCGAGTTCTACAATAATCTCCATACGGATGCACACTTGTCCAGAAGCATTATCCTAAGATTTAATGCGTGTGTCATATTATGGTGCCCTGGAGTATCATGGTGACGGTTTCCTCAAGTTGCACAGACGAATTGACTTAAAACGCATTTTCAAGGTGTCGGTGCTATCTCGGGAGACTCAGTCTATTTTCAAATTCCTTAGAAAAAAAACCTGTTTTATGCACAAAAAATACGAAATGATAGATTACGTAGTTTAGAAATAGAAAATTGTTTACATGCTACGTCATGGTTTTATAGAGGTCTGAAGCCATTCTCAAAATACATTTGTATTTTCACAAATCAATTCTTGCGAATGAAATTACAGCCCATAGGCAGCTCGCATATGTTTCTGTAGTGGTAATCTTGGAATCAAATGTTGAATACCTTTTTACAATCCCATTAACATCAAACCCTTTATCACGCTACGATACTCTGCACTACCAAGGATCTGACAACACTGCATTGGAGGACACGTCAGACTGATCTTATGATTAGCCAATTAGATTTCAGCCTACACAATCGCTCGGTAATGGGCTTGATGATCCCAAAGGACCAGTAAACAATAAAATTACTGATTTGTAGTCGGGGCGACTTAAAACATGCCATTTGGTGCATGTCTTTGAGTTTATCTTGCAATCCGCAGCAATAACACACGAAGACTTTATCTTTTTTCGGATGTAGATCTATGTGTTTTATGTGGATTTTCGTTTGTTCAGTTCACTCGCGCACTCAAACATCATCTGAAGTGAATATGAAACGCGCGATATCATTGCTTGAATTTAGTTGACCTTTTCGTGAATATTGATTAGATGAAAGGTCGATCTGACGTGACTTCAAAGGCAGTGTTGTCAGATCCAATAGCGGAGAGTATCAAAGCGTAATTTGGATATGATGTTTATTTGATTGACCTTTTGTATAACAGTTGTCATACTGTTATCGTACATATTAAATCTTAAATATCATAATAGCATATAACAAATTGTATATGAAATGCATATGAATATATCATTAGGGTTCATAAGAAGTTCATATGCAAACTTGTTAGTTCAAGATTGTGCGATTTTGGTGAAATGCATGTTGAATCACATATTTGGCTTGGAAATGTCCAATTAGTTAACAATTTTGGATGAGTTTCTACAAATGTGTCCATGGTAAAAGTTTCAATGTAAAGCTGAACCTAAAATCAATATATATATATATATATATATACATATCATTCGGTATAAGTAGAAACAAAAATAAGTACTGTATTGTCAACGTTATTATACTTATAGCAAAACACCATCCATGAGTTTGACTTTTTTTATAAAATATTTAAACCAAAAGGAAGGACTTAAGACAGAATATTGCAGTATTTAAAGATAAAATCGGGCAACGCACCAAATGGAAAAACAGGGACACATAGGTAAAATTTGAAGGTGACTGCGATATACAATATAAATAACCACTGTATATAAAATAATGTGGTGTAACAACAAGAAAATCAACTCTTTCGATCTCTTCTAATTCTATATAAATTATTATAAAAGTTTCAGGACCTACATTTATTGCATCGTTATTAATAATCGCACGTTAATGTAAGTTAAATGTTAATATTGAACAAAAACAAGTTCATATGAAATATTTAAAAAATCATGTCGTATTGTTTAATCACCCTTAGTATATGTTGCTTGCTTTTTAATTTGTACTGTTACTTGTGATACGCAGACTTCATAATCTCTGCTCCAAACTGAATTCCATTTTGTTTATTTCGCCCATCGTTTTGAAGTAGTTTCAAAAGTATTGAATTATGATTAGTTATTAATGCTGATTGGTTGTTGAGGAGGTTTTAAATTTCCAATCAATACCTCAGATGTCATGTCCCGTAACCGTAAATATGTTATTTAAACCGATTTTTAACGCCAGGAAACATGCACAACAAATACAACGTTTCATTTATCTCAATAATACTATAAAAACTGATGGCCACTGACCTCTATATTAACCTCATGCAATATTTTCTCATGATATGGGCATTCAGAGGTTCAGAGATTCCTATAATCCTGCGATGTATCGGCCTTTAGCAAACGGTTTTATTCATTTCGCTTCACAAACTTATGAATAAATAATCAAATCATATGCCTCCAATGCCTACGTTGTTCATTGACATATGTCTCATTCCATTTATCAATAACGTGACAATAGTCGAATAACGTCAGTTTGTATATCAATGATAAAAGTATTGGGTCAGTCGTATCTTTGCACTCAAATTCATCATGCATTTCGAGATAAAACTGGAAATGTCCAGTCTTTGAAAATGCCAAGAAGGAAGTATTTAAATACGAGTAACATTCACGTTCGTTCTTGACATTTCTAAAAAATATAACTTAGCTTGTGTATGTTGTTCACAACAGTAGGTGTGGTGTCTTTGCTCAATCACTCAAATCTGCTCGTTCGTAAAAAGAACCACATTTATATTATCTCGTGAAGGATTTCCCTTTAATCGTAATAATAGCATTTAATAACTTCCATTTATTAGAAACAGATTGGTGTTGTGAAAAGGCGCCATTGAAAATGTTTGTATAGTTCTGATTCCCGTTAATAACACTCTGACCACACCAAAGTAAGACAGAGACCCTGATTCCCGTTAATAACACTCTGAACACACCAAACTAAGACAGAGACCGAGCGTTGCCTCGGGTTATTTCCCATGTAGCGCCCAAAGTGGAGATATACTTCGGGAATGTCTCAAATGATTATTATTATTAGTAGTAGTAGTAGTAATAGTAGTAGTAGTAGTAGTAGCAGTTGCAGTAGCAGTAGTAGTAGTAGTAGTAGTAGTAGTAGTAATTGTGTTTTTCTAGTGCATGAGGAAAAGCTACCTTTGCATTTAAATGCGTATTCTGTAATACAAATATTTGCTGGGAAAAACTTGATTCTTTTTATTTCAGAATGCATTTAATAGATAGCTGTATACACATTTTTGTGGAACATGCCAACATTGATAAGAGATTTCTTATTCTGTTACTAGACACTAATCTTTGTTATTCTTGTTTCATGTCATGCTAACTAATACAATTAGCTGTAAATATTTATTTCGAATGAAATAAATGTGAAAAAACAACATGGTATTAATATTATATTTTGTTACCAAATGCGATTCAAATGTATACCATTACGGAACCCTGACAGAAACATTTACGGATAACTTTACGGATTTTGGTATATTGAATTTTCTTCTCGCAATACTATAAAATTGAATCCTTTTGAACTTTCTCAAAAACTAGATTCTAGTGATACCGTTTTACGTTTGGAATTACATATACGTCATACTATATTGTTATTACTTTGTCATATTAAATACGAACTTTTAAATGCCAAAAAATACGCAATATTGTAGTAAATATTATTATATACCTAACTGGATTAATATTTCAGTGATATGAGGTATTTCAAATAATTATGATTTTATTTTTTAGAATAGCTGGAACTATAATATTAAAGTTATGTTATTTTTTGTGTGTTTTTTGAGAAAAAATATCATTAAATACTATATATGACACCATTATAAAACGCCTTACTGAATTCATTTAAATTATTTGTCTTATAACAATAATGAGCTATGTCAATAAAGTATAATTATTCGAAAGTCGAACATGGAAAGCAGCATTCGTATATATGAAAATAAGTATAAAGGTCGAACAGAAAATTCAGCTTTCACCATGTTCACAGAACAAAGCAAACCCAAAAAACACGCAAAACGACAAACATGAATGGCAATGTTAATAAGGAATAAAGGCATATGACGTCAAAAACACAAAAACAGTTCACAATAGGGCTACCGCCTTTGAAAAGTCAGTGGCAGAAAAGGCCGCTGTGGGTTTAAACCAGGTTCACACTTACCCTACTGTCATCCCAATAAAACGGAAAAGTGGAAATAAAAAAATCCCCGCCATGAACTATTCTCTACCCAGCAAGGCAGTATTAATAGGCAATATAAGTAAAACACAAATATGCTTGCGTATATATACATACAAAAAACAATAGCCTAGAAAGCCACACAGAAGGTACTTAATGACTTGACAGAAGCCAGGGCAACAAGAGAATAAACCATAGAGGGAACATATATTTTATCATAACACTAGTACTGTTGTTGAGTGACTGGTATGGCGAATGAGCAAGTACCGAATCGAGTTTCAGGGTCCAAAATGAACATGCATTATAAGGTGTAAACCTTATTGATATGTTTTAATGCAGTTGAAGAAGATATTATTTAGTGACGCATTCAGAAACTCCGTCTAAATCCATTCGTCCTTTGAACAGAGAAAACCGCGTTCTCTTTCCTGAAGACATTTTAACTGTCACTGACAAATGTTCTGCTTAAATGTGGTCACGTCATAGATATAGATATAAGGACGCGTCACTGGTTGGTTTAAAGCAGATATAAGTCAAACAGGGAATGTAGCATTCAAGGACCACAGTCACCAAAAACACGCACATAAACAAACCATAATTATAAAGATTAAAAGGCAAGATATGACATCACAAACATCGAACGTTTAATGACAGGAAAGTCGAACAGGATATGTGGCATTCTAGGACCACCTTCAACTAAAAGCACGCACAGAAACATAATTATTACAAAGAAGAATAAAAGGGGTGATATGATATCACAAACATAATCCTTTAGTAAATTGTTTGGTGATATTTTAGTAATCATTATCTGAAAAATGGCATATTCTAGTTATTTTTGCTATTCTGTATAAAAACGTCAATTTGTAACATGACCGGTTCAACATGATGTGTACATACTGGTCACATGAGCGTGTCTGTAATGCTATACCGGTTTCTTTATTTTCCCTTGATGTACCAATAGGGTAAGAGTGAGGTTTGGTTCACCCTAGACCTGGTTTAAACCCGCAGCAGCAGCCTTTTTTCCCACTGACCCGTCCAATGCGATAGCATTATTGTCAACCCTTTTGCGTTTGTGATGTTATATCTAGCCTTTTATTCATCTTTGTAATTATTGTTTGTTTTGTGCGTGTTTTTGGTTGACAGTGGTCATTGAATGGCGCATTTCCTGTTCGACGTGTATGTCTACTTTAAACCAGCCAGTGACACAGCGCTATGTCTATGGCGTGACCATACTCGAGCAAAACATTTGTCAGTGACAGTTAAAATGTATCCAGGAAAGAAAACTTTGGTTTCTCTGTTTAAAAGACAAATGGATTTAGCTATAGGATGAGTTTATGAAGCAATGCGTCAATTAATAATTGAGAATGAAACAGTTGTTTTCCGTAATTAAATGAAGACATCTATTTACAACTAATTCCAACACTAACATAAAATTGAGTGCAAAATGCCTTCAGTGTGACTACTAATGAACGATTGTACACACTTAAGACGATTAATTTGATTTATTATATTTATTAAAATGTCTGTGTTCATCTAATAGTTACGGATCATCTACTTAAAAATTAAATATCTACTAGATTCAACCCAAATATAAATTGTTTCTAATAATTGAGTTTGTTGCTTGCTTTTTTCAGATCATCAAATGCAATTGGTGATGTTTACTTGAAATAATATGTGTATTTAGATTTGTCTTTGTGAACTTCTGTACTTAGGGTTCACAGAGTCAAGTTTTCATTTACTTAAATGACCATAAATGTTATCAAACGTATGTCTAAATTATGAAAACGGAAGCCCAGAGAAACGTAGCAGTCTCGGTTTTATTGGGTCTGTTTGTGAGAGGTTGTATAATTTGCAACACATCTCTAGCCAACTAGCACCGGATTAAGAGGTGTGGTGCACCCTAGAACCGGTTTAAACTCCCAGTGGCCTACTTTGCCACTGACCGTTCCAAGGCGGTAGCCCTATTGTCAACCCTTTTGTGTTTGTGATGTCGTTTGCATTTATTATTGCTTTTGCCTTCTTGTTGTCTGTTTGCGTGTTTGTTTCTGTGTTTTGTGGTTGACTGTCCTCCTTGAATGCTACTTTCCCTGTCCAATCTGTCTATATTTCTTTTTAAGTAGTATTCTACGTTAAAGCTGCAAATATTGGGCTTGTTGATGTCCCATGATTGTACATTTAATATAAATACTAGATGTATATATTGTGGGTATAATGATGGCCTTTACATTCCAAGAATGTGAACTATTTGTTATATTTATGTCTCGATCCTTATCCATCTTCAGTAATAGATAATACAAGTGTGCTTGTATTTGGCCATTACTCTAATACTGTCAAACAGAAAATCATTTTTGATAAAACAAAAATACAATACCATGTTTTTTCCTGCTTTGTTGAATACTATATGTTACTCGTATTTAAATACTTTCGTTTCTGCTTTACTATATACAAAACAGGTATATTGCGAATTGAGCCATTTCCAACATAGCATATAGATCACATCAATGTAATGGTGAGCCATGGCATCTTGGTTCGATTTCAGTTAAGGCAAGATTGTTTCACCACCTGTTATATTTCGGTTTCGTGTGCCGTTGGAGGTTTCAGGTATATGGTAATTATTTGATAGCAATGTGTCTCGATAACTCAGTGGCTAAGCGTTGGCTTGGTGTTTGAGTAAACACAATATGTTCACCACGTGTTGTAACATTATTCTGCTTTCCTTAATTTCTGTTGCTGTTTTCGAAATAAATTTCACTATAAATTACTTGTCGGCAGTTACCATGTTACTACTATGATGATTCCATAGGATACTACTAACACTACTGATATATAATAGTGGCGAGGTTTACAGAAATCACGAAATAAATTCTAGTGTGAATGTCAATACATACAGTAAAGGGGATGCCTTGGAAGTAACCAACTTAAACAATAGAAAAAAATAGCCTACTTGTTTTTATAGAGTCTGTTCAAAGCTGTAATTTGTTGCAACACTTCTAATGCACATTAGCACCGGCTTACGCATGATTCTACATTAAAATAAACACACATTTTGCTAGTTGATTTAAACGACAAATAAATAATAATAATAATGGGTCGTGTAGTCTAAACGACCTTTACAGCCGCCGCACAGCACTAAACTAACACCAGTGCAAATGTCAATAAATACGATTTCGCTTAATGTGTTTGTTACAAAATTAGTTGTTGTAGCGAATTCAGACTTTATTCCAAAAAACGTATCATACAATTAAACATGTAAATGATCTATTAAAAGCAAGTTCGATGTCATTTGTGGAACCACAGCGTAATATCAGTAGCATTATTACCGAATATAAAAATATGGTTTGTTTTTGTTGATCAAGCGTATTTAGATTTTGTGAAACCTATACTTACACTCATAAACTTTCTGTAGTTTTAGGCACATTTCACTCCGACAGAAACAGGTGTCACATTAAACTTAAGTTTGGTATTTAGAGTTAAGATTAAAGGAGGGAAAATATAAATTGTTCAAAACGACAACTGTGTAATATCTAGACGGAAGCATAATCGAAACCTCCAAGAGATCCTAAGGATAACACAGATAATGTCGGCTTTGATAAAGTGATACTTTTACTTTGATAAGTTATATATGTGCAGTACTTGATGAAACAGTTCGTGAAAAGTACAATGAAAAGATCAAATGTAATTAAAATGTGTCGTTTTTCTCTCAGCAAGATTACTGAAAATATGACAAAAGCTTTTCTAGTAAAATAAAGTCCTACAATTTATCACCGTATATCAAAAGCTGTTTTTCGATAACGAATGTGGTAGGTTCAAATTATTAAGAATGCCCCTTTGCATAAAATGCATTTTGGATATTATTTCATTCTAATTTCAGAATTAACTATTCCAATCTACTATAACCGTGTCATACGTTAATTTTCTTAGGATTTGTGACGGACACAGTTAATGGTACCATATATCTAGAAACATCAATGAATAATGTCTTACTTAATTCACTAAATAGGCATCTACTCACAAGGCAACGCGAATTGTCTCACAAATAATTTGAATAGCCGTTGCGGAAATCGACTCAGACATCCTGTATTATTCCTTGCGGACGCTTACATGTCAGATACGTGTATATTGACTTAAAATCCCAAAAGAGTTTGAGAGGAGAAATTTGGAAATCGTCGAATAGGATAAATACAAACAATATTGCAGTCTCGGTTTGATTAAGACTGTTCATGAACGGTAGTGAAAATTGTTTGCTACCGTCTAGCACAGGGTCGAGCAGAATTCAATATGCCAATAGTACAGAAATGGGAGCTATCCCGAAGATGGTATGCATATGACGGTGAACATGGAATCTTCAATGCGGTATTTTCACACCATATGATCCCAGAGCCTAACAAAACGCGTTGCCCTAAACGAGAAAACAATGGGCTAAATGAACAAAATGGAAATTAGCTGGAAACAGAGGTTATGAAGCCTGCGTATCACAGGTAACAGTCAAAAGACTAAAGTAAACAACAGGCAACATATCCTAAGGGTGATTAAACAATATTCAGAACCTTTAAAGGCTGGAGTAGTGGAACCACCTATTCAAAATTCAAGTAAGAAACCAAACGTTTTGAGAATGTACCACTGAAGTAATGAATGAATGAATGGTGTTTTACGGCACGTCGACACATAAATAGATCATATTGTGCGCAAAACCCGACGAAAGATGATTAAATTAAGTAGTAATTAAAATTTAATGTAAATATATCAAGATAAAACTATTAAAAAATAAGGGATGATAATTTATGGTAGTAACATAAACTATATATGTAAATCAACAAATGCCCGTCAACGGGTATATGAACCAGTCAATATATATAAGAACACATTATAATGATTTATATAGTCTGAGTTCTTTGAGGAAATCTAAAACAAGACTAAAATCTATAGTATCAAATAACTCTTTCATAGTATCAACATAGTAGTACCTTTGACGCATAGGATCAAATTCTACACATTCCAACAAGTTGTGTTTGACCGTTAACGATGCAAAGCAGGGTATATATTCTGGTAATTGCTCAGCTTGTAATAAATATGAATGAGTATAACGTGTATGCCCTATCCTGCACCGGACTAGGACAACTTCTTCTCGACAAATCGGGTCTACTAGGAGAACGATATTCTCCAAGTAACGGTTTAATTGAATGGAGTTTATTGTTAACTGACAAATCCCAAGCAGCGTGTCAAAAGTTACGAATAAATGTGTTAATACAAATTTTAAAATCAGTATAAGGTAATTTAGCGTTATATATACGTAAACATATTGCTGCTTTAGCAGCACTATCAGCTCTTTCATTACCACGTATTCCTACATGGATTGGAAGCCAGCATAAAATAATAACATTATCAACTATGAGAGAATTGTACTTTTCTAAAAGCTGAAGCAAAACTGGGTTATCATGTTTCATATTACCCAATGCTTGAAGAGATGAAAGGGTATCAGAAAATATTACAAAATGGTCATCATCAGATTCCTGAATATAATTTAAGGCAAATTCAATTGCCTTAAGTTCAGCTGAAAAGATAGAGGCCTTGTCGGGCAGGCGGCTCTTTATGCTGTGTTTGTGAATAACAGCTTATCTGCATCTTTAGAACCATCTGTGTATATATGTTGAAAGTTTCTGTATTTCAATTTAATTTCATTAAATTTGCAGTAGGATAAATTTGTTACCATTGCAAAGATCAAAAATAATTGTTGGTGTCTCCAAAGTCCACGGTGGAATTTGTGGTACTTTGTACTTGGCAATCAAATTTAGGTCGATTTCAGAGTCTCTTAATTTTGGTTTAATACGAATGGTCGAATGGCCTTCGGTTTCGATCAAAAAGAGGTTCATCGAAAGTTGGGTTTGAAGGGTTAGATTTTAATTTAATGGAATATTGTAAGGCTAATTTGTCCCGTCTATGAGACAGTGATGGTTCATTAGTTTCAACATATAGACTTTGGCTGGTGATGTACGAAAGCCACCTAAGGCGAGTCGTAACCCTTGATTATGTATAGGATCGAGCATCTGCAAGTATGACTTGCGAGTCGATCCGCTCCCCAATTAGTGTTTGCAACAACTTTAAGTAAATTAAGAGCTTTAAGGCACTTGGCCTTCAAGTATTAAAGTTGTGGTATAAACGTTAATTTACGATCGAAAAAAAGACGAAGGAATTTTGTCTCATCCACTTCTGGTATTCGTGATCCATCCAGTGTTAGGTGAGGGTCTTCATGATGTTTACTTAGTTGACGAAAATGCATACAATTAGTCTTAGATTTAGAAAATTTAGACATTGTTGAAGTTGTCTCTCAATAGTGTTCATGTTTTTTGCACGATAACATATAAAAAAGTCGTCAACATATAGACAGCAATCCACAACAGGATTGATGCATTTAACTATACTGTTAATTTTTATATTAGAAAGGGTGACAGAGAGTATGCTGCTTTGTGGCACACCAATCTCCTGTTCATGAATGTCAGAGAGGATTGAACCCATTCGGACACGAAACTGTCTATCATCTAAGACATTCTCTATACAAATTGGTAATCGGCCTCTAAGACCAAAGTCATAAAGATCATTCATGATACCGTCCTTCCATGCAGTATCATAAGCTTTCTCCAAGTCAAATAATACAGCGACTAGATGTTCTTTCTTCACGAAAGCTTCCCTAATAAATGGTTCAAAGCGAATGAGATTGTCTGTTGTGCCTCTTTGGCGCCGGAATCCACTTTGATACTTTGTTATCAGCTTGTTGGATTCCAGGTACCAAACGAGTCTCTCATTAATCATTCTTTCCATGGTTTTACATATACAACTCGTTAAAGCACTAGGGCGATACTTTATTGGGTCCGTATGATCCTTTCCAGATTTGGGGACTGGAATAACGATTGCTTCCTGCCAAGAATCGGGGAAGTTTCCGGTCACCCAAACCTTATTAAATGTATGAAGAAGTGTAGAGAGACAGGTTTCAGGTAAATGTTTTAATAATTGATAATGGATATCATCAGGACCAGCTGATGTATCATGAGCCCTTTAAAGGGATTCTCGAAGTTTTTTGAGAGTGAACATTTTATTGTATTTCTCAAAAAATTTAGACTTGAAATTCAGCTTCTTCTGTTCTTTTAGCTGATTATATTTTAGAAAATTTGGTTGACAATTTTCAGAAGAAGAGTTTTTAGAAAAAGTTTCTACCAAAGTTTTTGCAATATCTTTGACATATACAATATCATCATTATCAGTTTTAAGTTGATTTACACAACTAGAATTACCTTTACCGTTTATTTTCCGGACCATGTTCCACGTCTTCTTAAGAGATGAGCGAGAGTTCAGCCTAGAGACATAATATCTCCAGAGATTTCCTCTTGCTGTCCTTAATAGTACGACGGCTTTCGCACGAAAAACTATAAAAGTATCTAAATTATTTTGAGTTGGCCTCAAATTAAAAGCATTCAATGCAGATTTACGATCGCTGACTGCCTTTTTGCAGTCATCATCGTACCATTGTTCATGTGGGCGTTTTAGATTTGCCGAAGTTTTTGGAATAGTTTGATCAGCTATATCATGAAGGATTTAAATAAGTATGTGATTTTTTATCATTAAAATGACATAAATTATTTTTGGCTAAGAAATCCTCAACTGTCCTGCCTTTGTCGTTGATATCCTTACAACTCCAAATGTAGTTGTGTGCGTTAAAATCACCCAAGAGTATAAAAGGTGATGGTAATTGTGAAACAAGTGATCTAGATCTTTAAGGTCTAGTGAAGATCGGGGCGGTTAGTATAAGGAGCATATTGTTATAACTCTGTGCATCGTAACACTGACCGCAACAGCTTGAAAACCAGTTTTCAACGCAACAGTTCTGTGAGGAATGTTTCGATTCACAAGAATCGA
This sequence comes from Cyrtodaria siliqua, assembly GCA_037043455.1. NCBI lineage: Eukaryota > Metazoa > Mollusca > Bivalvia > Adapedonta > Hiatellidae > Cyrtodaria > Cyrtodaria siliqua. Next base: position 45,312 of record JAWPHD010012565.1, read on the forward strand.
AACTCCTCCAGAAGCTTTATCACCTGTATCACAAATATAGTTATACAATGAATAGTTTTTAAAAGATATCTTATCACTAGTCTTCAAGAAAGTTTCTTGAAGACAAAATGCAACAGGGTTGTGTTTATTCAAAAGTAAGCTGATTTCATCATAATTGGTTTTAAACCTCGGCAGTACCATTGAATGACCTTATTTGATTTTGATGTCACTAAGATGGAAGTACGGGTTTACGGCCTTGGGGTTTGGCAGACCTTTGTTCCAGACGTGCTGGATCATCAACCTCCATCTCCAAGTCTCCAAATATGTTGTGCAGTTCAATCGGATCATCAGATCCTTTGACTGCCTCCCTAACCCGGGAGTTTTCTTTTTTTCTTGCTGTCACGTCCGTGGCAGCAGTTCTGGGAGAGTTGGTCGGATTTGACGAACCTTTGGCAGAGTTCGTCGGGCTTGGCGGACTCTTAGTTGCACCAGAGTCCGTCGATTTCGAAATAGATGAAGTAGATGCAGTAGATGCAGTAGATGTAGGAGTTGTTGAGGATATAGTTGTAGGAGTTTTAGGCTTGGAAGCCACAAGAGGTTTGGGAGCCACAGGATGCTTATTTAAAAGGACCACAGTTTGTGAGGCTGAAGATGTTTTAGAGGAATTCTGAAAAGAGAGTGGAATAGTAGTAAACTTGTCGGAGTCTATTGGCCAGGTCAACACGGTCTGCGCCGCTATTGACCTGGTACCTGGTTTCTCAACCCTACTCGCATCGGCATATGATTTGCCAGATGGAGTGGACGGAGTAAGGCTCTCAACAAGTTTTCTAGCCTTAGGAAACGAAATGTTCTGTATTTCCCTCTCGTGCTTCCACTTCGGACAATCCCTAGAGAAAGCCCCGTGGGTCCCCTTGCAGTTAACGCAAGAGGCGGGATTGTTGCAATTCGCGAGGTCGCTATCACCCTCCTGGCCGCAAAGGGCACAGACAGGAGCAGTTGGCTTGCATCTTTCTCTATGGTGACCAAACAGTTAAAGACAGTTAAAACATCGAAGAGGGTTTGGAATAAAGGGGTCAACTGGTAGAATGATATATCGAGTCTTAATGGTCTTTCGCAGATTTAGTGTGCTGAAAATAAGCACAAAAGTATTGGTAGTAGTGGGTTTGCCACCCCGCCTCGTACTGATGCGCGTTACCTTAGTCACACCTGGATACTTTAGATTCTGAGTCATTTATTCAAGACTGCAGTGCTCCAGTTCCCTGGAGCGTACTACACCCTTTGAAGAATTGAGAGAAATGTGAGGAATAACCTCAACACGGATGTTTATGAAAGTTTAAATCTGATGGAATTTGTCAGAGTGTGATTTTTTAGCACACTCAACAAGAAGTTTACCATTATTGAGTTTTTTGACACTCCTTGGCTCATCGGCGATGCCAAGTAAAGCCTTGGAAATGGCAAAAGGAGAGAGTCTTGTTATAAGTTTGTCATCCTCTAAAGGAAACGAAGCCAATTTAAATGAAAAATATCCTCATCAGATTCTGATTTGGGGCCTTCTCTAAATCGTTTAAAACCAGTAGTAGTTTTGTGTGCGTATTTGGGTGCCATAATGGGGATTTGATATTCATTCTCCACGCTTCTCACCCACCTCGGAGTCCAACAAGGGGACATCCGACAGACAAATGCCAAGAATACGTGAAGAGTATACTCATATAAAACGAACGCATCAGACCCCCCCATACCACCCAGCGGACATAACCCCTTAACTAAAAAGCCAAAGAGCCGCACTTATGTTCCGCTTAAAAGGGATTGAGAGAGATGTGAATTAAACAAGAAGCTAGGATCCCGTATAGCTGGCGTGACAAATCGATTGATCAGATCGGGCTAATCTGACCGCCCGTCTAGTTGAAGTCCGGACCAAACGACACGGGTCGCCACCCACGGTCAACAGGTGGGTTACGTTTCGAGGTGGGGGGGGGGGGGGGGGTTCTATCCCTCTGCTATGTAACGAGCAGTCGGTTGATTTTTATCACCCCACCACCGACTGGGGGTGTACCACTGATGTCTGTAAAATATCGGGCTCAGCGATCTCCAAAGACCGGAATGAATAACAGTTCTGATTGCAAGCAAGGATATGTTTAACCGCCACCACACCGCACAGGCAACGCTTCTCTGATATATAAAAAAGTATGAATGGAGAAATTTGGAACACGATAAATACAAAAGCTATTGCAGTCTCGGCTTGATTGAGACTGTTCATGAACGGTAGTGAAAAGTGCTTGCTACAGACCCAGTTGCGTTCAAGTACCACAAATAAATGCAGAACGAACGCTGACCGAGCGGAACATGAACGCAGAATTAACGCAGAACGAACGTTGCACGATCTATATTTTAAAAATGCATTTCGTTCGTTGCGTTTGTTTCGTTCGTTTTCAGCGTTCAGCGTTTTAAAAAACGAACGATGAATGCATTTTTTAAAACTCAAAACGAACGGAACGAACGATGAATGCATTTTTTAAAACGCTAAACGCTCAAAACGAACGGAACGAACGAAACGAACGCAACGAAACGAACGAAACGAACGCAAATGCATTTCGCTATTTCGGATAACTTTCAATATGATCCTTTTGAGTACATAATTGAAGTCTCGATTTAAACGAAGTGCTTTTTGCAGTAACTTAATATAAAGAAATACACTGTGTAAATGGTGTTTTTTAAGCACGATTACACACTTTCATTTTTCCCGATTTAAAATAGGAAATGTATTTATTGTGTAGCACAAATTTTATATTATTTCATTATAAAACTGAAATAATGTTGGTAAAATCAGACGGCATATTTTTATATAGTGTAAAGTATGTTCAATGTTTGATGAAAATAACATAAACCCAGAAGAAAACAGAATCATCAATGTGCACCACCAAATAATGTCAACCAAAGGATACATTTTTCAATATGATTACAAACATTAATCGCCGACTCGTGGTAAGAACCGCATGGGTGGATACTATGCGTAGTTTAATCGTCAGAAATGTTGCGATTGGTAAACGCTGAACGAACGAACGCAAATGCATTTTCTCCGTTTGTGCATTTAAACGCAAAGATTATATTGCGGTCGTTCCGTGCATTTAAATGAACGCATAGTTTCGTTTGTAAACGCTGAATGCATTCAAAAACGCAAATGATTTGCATTTTAAAAAATGCATTCATAAAAATGAAATGCAAACGGAATGCAAACGGAGCGCAAACGGAACGCAAACGAAATGCTAACGGAATGCATTTTTGGTGTACTTGAACGCAACTGGGTCTGTACTTTAGCCCAGGTTTGAGCAGAATTCAATATTTAAAATGTCAATAGTACAGAAATTTGAGCCATCCCGAAGATGATATGCATACAACGGTGAACATGGAACCTTCAATGCGGTATTTTTACACCATGGCACAAGCGACATGTGTATTTTTTCTGAACTGATGTTCACGCAGGGAGATGGATGATTAGATTTTCACAGTAATTCTTACCTCTCGTTAACATTTGCAATACAACTGAGTCTGCTACTTTTCTCTCATGTTTGTGTTCTTTTATTCTATCCCCATTTTTATACTGATTGATATCACACAAGCGAGTGCTGTGCGACGGTCGTAAAAGTTGTCCTGTGCCTTGAAACAATAGTATTATAACTTTCTTTTCCTTTGCAATCATCAAGCTCATTCACAGCGGCTTTAACATAGACATCCGCTAAAGCAGGTACTAACAGGCCCACATTGCATCTGATATTACTTCTTTGAACCGACTTAGTAAAAATAAGTATAAAGGTCGAACTGGAAATGCAGCTTTCACAGAACACAGTAAACACAAAAACATGCAAAACGACAACCATGAATGGCTATGTAAAGGCATATGACGTCCCAAACACAATCATGTTAGACAATAGGGCTACCACCTTGGAACGGTCAATGGCAGTAAAGACCGCTGGTGGTTTAAATCAGGTTCTATGGTGAACAAAACCTCACACTTACCCTACTGTCATCCCAAGAAAACGGGACCGTGTGAATAAAGAAATCCCCGCGATGAACTATACTTTAACCAACAAGGAAGCATTAATAGACAATATAAAAAAACACAAGATGCTCGTGTCTATATAAATACGAAAAAAAACACGTTAGCCTAGAAAGCCACAAAGAAGGTACTCAGTGACATGGCAGAAGCCAGAGCAACACTGAGTATGATACTTTCCTTCCTTTTTGTGTTCGTTGCTTCCGAGTATGGATCCCACTCCGCATAACTAACGAGGACTTTGCCATGGTGATTTACGCGTCATATCATCGAGGCTATATTCAATACAACCATGGTCACAATTTGGGCATTCTGATGCTAACGAAATATATGTAAATGATAAAGGCCCCAATCTCAAATGTATCAATGGAATGGCTAATTTCATTGCTGCTTCCATTTCAAATGTGCATCAGAATGTGAGATTAAGCATAATTACGTGTTAACCAATAGTGTCAATTATATTCATAAATATCCTATATTTACTTGTTTAGTAATGTTTGAACTTGATTAATGGTTTGATATTGAGTGGTTTGTATTTATGTACTTCAACATATTGAGAAAGTACGCAAAAGATGTTTACTGTGCATTTGTGTGTGTATCGTAGTTTGATTGAAGCACATTCTTTACACAAAGTTAACTTATGCTGGTATATTATAAATTCTTACAGGAAATACGTTCTAAATTTCATTATTTTCACTTAGGTTCGTACAATATGAACAGCATAAGCAAAAATGCTATACAATTCATTCTTATATCAATGGCGAAATGATCAAATAAAATGGAAGCATATATACATAAGGAACATATTTTAAAATGCAGTTTATAAGTCACTGAGTACCTTCATTGTGGCTTTCTAGGCTATTGTTGTTTTGTATTATATTTACACGGGCATATTTGTGTTTTAATTATATTGCCTAGTGATGCTGCCTTGTTTGTTAGAGTTTAGATCACGGCGGGGATTTCTTTATTTACACTGTCCTGTTTTAATGGGATGACATTAGGTTAAGTGTGAGGTTTGGTGCACCCTAGAACCGGTTTAAACCCCCAGTGGCCTACTTTGCCACTGACCGTTCCAAGGCGGTAGCCCTATTGTCAACCCTTTTGTGTTTGTGATGTCGTTTGCATTTATTATTGCCTTTGCCTTCTTGTTTGTCTGTTTGCGTGTTTGTTTCTGTGTTTTGTGGTTGACTGTCCTCCTTGAATGCTACTTTCCCTGTCCGATCTTTTCATATTTCTTTTTATAGATTCGAAACAATTTAGGAATATTCTTAATACGTATTATAGATGTTACCGAACTAAAAGCTATAATAAAAAATATTAATAAAGAACAGTAGCGCAGTACCGATACATTATTGATTGGTTTCTGCTGTGCTTGGTGATTATTTACAAGGTCGGTTTATCTCTGCTTTGAGGGGATGTAAACTCATTCTTGTGGACACTGGAGTGCAGCAAATAACCGAAAACGCCTTTGGGAATATGGACAGTTATAGACATTATTTCACGGGAAGATCAGTGGAATATTTTATGTAATTAATCAACTATTTATTATAGTGACATATGTAGAACAATATAGATAATACATTTTACGAGACAAAAACATCGAGTCCTATAATTCACTTTTAAATAATGCAAGCAATAATTATCGAATTTAAATTTAATAATCAATGTATACATTAGTGTCAGTCTCCAAAAACGGTCCTGTCATTTACACAGACGATAAGGTGACCATTTTTTTTATAGATAAACATGTTGAACTTTTTTTATTAGTCTTTCTTCATGAACTGATATATTGTATTTGCATTAAAGAAACGCAATTACCCTTATTAGACCTTGGGCCAGAACCCCACAAATGACAATCCGGTACCATTTTGGTGGGCAAATTCTCATGTTGTTTTTTATAAAAGCTCCATATCTCTACTTCATTGTAAGCTATTATAACAATTCCAACCTTACAGCTTTGACCTAGTTTTGCACTCTTTTATAAAGGGAGGTAATAACAGTTACGAAACCATCTGAAAATTAAATCAACAACTGTTTTTTCAAGTGAGTCATGAATAAAATTATGAAAATCCTGTAAACTTACATGTATATTATTGTTATTGCATAGGACATTGAAAAGTCACTACATACAAGGTCATCTAAGATCATATGCGGTCAAGGTTAAGGTCATTTCAATGTCAAAATGCCTAAAAAAGCATAAAATGGCAGTTTCAACTCATATTGTTTTATTTTTTATCTTAATTGTATACAATAACTAGACATAATGCATATTAAAACAAATGTCAATGTATGCCTTCTCAAATAAAACCATTTTGGGATATTTGCTTTTGGTAACATTGATATATTGATGATGGCATGACACTACCAATTTCCATATTTACACAATAATATTTGTATATGATCATTCCAGTGTATACATGTAATAAGTGGTTTATTTGATTTATATATTTAATCTAGGTAGAACATGATTAACAATATAATATGTATTTATTCTATATAAACATACTGGCTGTTCAAAAAAGTAATTTTACCTAGCTGTGGAATAACCCCACCCATCCAGTTTATAATGGGGAAGCTGAAGTAAGTGTAAATGTGTACCACTGATTCATTTGATTTATATTCTTCTGTAAATCAAATTGAGCGGTAAATTTCAACGTGACAAAGCAAATGTGGATGTGACCTTGACCCTCCAATAAAGGGGCAGATAATTTTATAATTTTTACCTTCAACATTATTTTGCGTTTAGGTCACTTTCTTTCAAACAGTATGCACTACACCTTTCAAACTTTGTTTTTAGTTGTATCTTGGGTGATACATCGCAACGTGACAAAGCAAATGTGGATGCGACCTTGACCCTCCAAGCAAAGGGCAGATAATCTTATAATTTTTACCTTCAACTTTCAATTGGTACATTGCAACTTGACAAAGCAAATGTGCATGTGACCTTGACCCTCCAAGTAATTGGCAGGTAACTTAATACTTTTTACCTTCAACATTTGCGTTTAGGTCACTTTCTCACAAACTTTATGCATTAGACCTTTCAAACTTCGTTTATAGTTGTCTCTTGGGTAATACATCACAACGTGTCAAAAAGCAAATGTAGATGTGACCTTCACCATCCAAGCAAATGGCAGATACCCGGTAATTTTAATTGTTACATTTACATCATTTTCTCATGAACTATAATTATGCACTAGAGAGATGCTTTAAACCTAGTTTATAGCTTAATCTTTGGAGGCAAAACGTGTTATTTTGACATAGTCCTGGGTAGTGCATCTTTTTGGACTCTTGGATTTCATCTATGACCTTGACCTACTTGTTGGAGTTGATGATTTTGTTGTTTATTTTTATTATTTTTTTTAAACAATTTTGTTTATAGAATGGCATTTTTTTAAACAAATGCACTTTAAAGTCATCTTAGCAAACTGTAAGCTCCATTGTTTTTAGTTATTAAAATGTTTACAAACCTTCGGTAGGCGAGACATGTGAATCCGCGGATTTCTTGTTTAACCATGTATGTACATCTGTATTTTTGCCGAAATAATCTATCTATCGTTTTCTAAGATGTTAGGATTTAGACTGCTACACAGCTTTAAATTGACGACTGTCAGCACTCACAAAACGTGATCAAACTAGAAGGCGTTCATTGGTCAAACTTATCGGAGATACGTCATACAATTTATTTGCGTCTATTACCATGCTTACATGTATTAATAGAATGTGTATGGAGATGTGTATGCGTATTTATTTGAGATTGAAGCTATGATTTTGCAACTGACATAGCAAATACTAAGTTTGATTTATTTTTAATTGATTATAAAAAGAAAATAGAATATAACTGCATTACCCTATTTCAATTTTTACTTTTAAAATGAGGGATTGCGACATGGAGATGGGGCGGCGGCGGTGGGACTAACACACCGAGGATTTAACAGAAATAAACTCCAGTTTGAAAGGAATGTGCTGTTCCAGCCAAAAAATTCGCACTACCACCACACCACCCCCATCCTCAGGATTTAGACCCCGCACATAGAATGTCAACAAAATACCCTTTACATTTTTTTCTTCAAAAACACCTCAAACAAACCTACCCTGAAAAGAGCGTTTATTCAAACCTCGAACCACTAGAAAATCTACAAATACCCCCATGGATATTGTTTATATAAAACAAATCTCTGAAATTTCGGAAATACCTTCCTGGACCTTGTTCTTTTACTGCTACCCAACACACCTCAAAAATCGCTACCAGCCGACCTCATTACCTCGCTTACCAAAAAGTCACCTCCTATAGAAAATATGTTTTAACAACATTTGTTGAATATTCTCCAGGGCTGGCGGTGGGGTGGCAGGGGGTTGAGTAGATCATAACCCGAGGATTAGAAATAAATGAACTTCTGTTCAACACCCTCACGAACACACGCTACTCCAACTCTTAAAAATGTTTGTTTAGACCAGAATACAACTTTGGATTTAAACAATAAAATAAAACTGGACAATCCGTTCTTCGGGTCCTGATACGTGGAAAATCTACACAATACCACCTCATTCCTCTGGAAGTCCCTTTCTTACGTACTCCTTTTTTTTTTAAAAATCGTCTTTACCCCCATTCTCTTAAAACCCCCTCCCGTGAATAAAACAACTGGAAAACACAACAGTCACCCTGGAATTTTTCGAAAATACCAACCCACATCCGACTTGAAAAACAAAACAAAACAACCACCTGCATTTTGTTTTGCGTTTGATATATATGTGACATGTGCAGTAAGCAGTCTAGGAAAAGACCACCATTCTAGATATTTTTATAGAACGTAGATCAGAAGCTTGGTCATCCTCGTGATTGAAATGCGCTTTACGTATTATTACCTATTTATCGTTTCATAAATCGGCCTGTGACTGATGGTACTGTTTGTAATAAGTGATGCAAAGTCATTTATGATGATAAAATCTTGACCTAATCAATTACGTTATGCCCTCAGAAACGGGACCATATGCCATCGTAACTGACAAAAAAAATACTTTTAGAGATTCACGGTGTCAATATTTTTTACATGTATTTCGTACTTAAACTTTTCTGGTATAAATACAAAAGGTAAACCATAACATTCATTAATATGATATGCAAAACACCAATACGTCATAACGATAAAAACATGTGTAACTTAAACAAACCACTAGCAAGCATGCAATTACACTCGGCACAATTTGTTACATAACAACTTAAACGTAGCAACAAATTAAATGTACTCATTCAACGCCCGAAATGGAAGTAAGATCGGGAATTTCTAAAGGCGGATGTCTGCTCAGATTCACCTGATTACGTCGACAGAATTGTGTTCGATTGGGTTCATAGGTTTGGGCGTTGGCGTAATGGCGTTGACAGAAGCACAAGGCCTATTGTGGCAAAATCTGAACGGTATAGCGATCGAGAAAGTGTCCGAAAGGGGGCATCGAATTAAATAAAAGAAGGCGGGGATTTAGTATTCGCGAGCAGTTTCCGTTTGAAATGGAACTAAAAAGAAAAGAGTTATAGCCAATTATGAGACAATTCAAGCAAAATCCAAATAACAAAGTTTTTCTTGTGCGAGACAAATTATACATAAATGGCAAACTATTCGAGTCAGACACTCATGCCGGTCAAAGCCCGAGCTACGAAAGAAACACGCGAGAGCATGACCACCCTCAAAGTACACAACCATTTCCTTGTGCTCTATATAGCAATATACCTTCTGCACAAACAAACCGAGAGCCGAGACGTTCTGCAGTCGGAACTAGACAATGGCTACCCGTAGATCAGAACCGATTCCAAACCCTAGCGGGCAGTGACAGTGAGTCCGAAAGTACGCGCTGACCGAACGGCACCAGACCTAAACAAAAAGTAAGCTATCCAATTGACGACACTCATTTAAAGAAAATTCGCAATGCCAGTGGAAGCGCGAGTGATAGTGACTCAGACATGGAATTAAATATGCACCAAACAGATAACATCACCCATGACAACCAATCGCGCTCGCATGAAATATCTACAACAAACACACGTGACACCCAGGTAAACAACCAATCGCAAACCACAAAAGCCTCTACTGACGTCACCACAACAAGCGTGCCATAGGAGCACGTGAGGGAGTTACCGATCGATCAAAGGATAAATTATGTGACTGTGCGCAATTGTGTCAACCAACTGCCAAGTAACATTGAAAACCATAGTTTTTACGAGCTCAACAATGTAAGTAGTGAAGTCCATGTGATTATCCCAAAAAGAAACGCAAGTGGAACTAAAAGACTTAGTGAATTGAAAATGCTTTCATTAAATGTATGTTGTCTAACCAGTAAACAAGACTACATCTAAGAAAATGTTAGACGAATATGACATTACTGGGTTGCAAGAAACAAAAATGAACGATCTCGATACATTTGCTCATAAAAATTTTAAATTGTATTTTAAAAACAGAAATTCAAAGTGAGAAACAAATCAGGCGGCCTTGCGATAGCTGTTAAGAACAAATTTAATCAATAAATTTCAATAACAGAAACTGAAAGTAAACTCGTTTTCTGGTTCGTCATCTCTAAACGATTAACAAAAAACGAAGACATTCTCTGTGGTGTTATATACATTCCGCCTGAAAATTCAATATATGCTGTAGATGACCCATTTCTTGAAATACAAAGGGAAATTGACGCATTCTCTAATAAAATATAATACACTATGTATTTTTGGAGATAGTAATTCTAGATGTAAGGTTATGAAAGAGTATATTTCTATTGATAGAGATATATTTGATATATGATGAATATTTAAGTGAAGTGCACTATTTCGAAAACAGTAATGTATGTGTAGAAAGAAATAACTGTGATAAGTCAATGAATAATTACGGTTATAGGTTTATTGATTTTTTACAAGCCAATAATCTATTCATTTTAAACGGTAGAACAATCGGTGATTTAAACGGGTGTACGACATCAAATGGTGTAAGCACTATTGATTATTTTGTGTGCAGTGCTAGCCTCTTTCGCTCAATCGATGTTTTGAACGTTTTTGATTACTGCCCAATGCTCTCGGATGTATATTGTCCAGTCAACCTAAATTTTAAATTTAATTTTGAAATACAAAATGTCACAGAGTATAAAAATGAAGATATCATTAAAATGTGGATGAAACGAAGTCAAACAATTTTATAACAAATATTGATCATGGTAAAGTAGACGATTTATTTAACACGCTATGTGATTTCGAAATTAAAGGTGAAGTAACTCAGTCAGAAATGAATCACTCTGTTGATAATATCTCAGATATGTTCAAAAGCTGTGCGTTCCGCACATTTGGTAATCGCAATGCTAGGAAAACTTCACCGTATGAAGAAGAAAAGTTACCGTCTTGGTTTTTAAATAAATGCACTAAAGCACGCAAGCAGTTCCACCGTGTAAAATCTCAGTATAAATTACGTAGATCAGAAATTAATAAAACAGACATGAAACAAGCCGGTAAAAATTATAAAGCGACACTTCACAAATAAAATTACGAATTCAAAAACAAAAATGTCATAAAAGCTGGGAAAAACAAACCCACGAAAATATTGGATAGTTCTAAACGGTTAACAAACAAACAGTGTAAATGTGACATTAAACGAATTATATCAGCATTTCAAAGAAGCGAATTTTGATGCTTCAGTAAATGATAGTGATGATGATGTTGATGATAATAATAATGATGATAATAATAATAATAGTAATGATAATAATAATGATGGTGATAGTACTACTGATATGTTGAATAATGAATTCGATTTTTTTAACAGAGACATAACTGCAGAGGAGATCGAAATAGTTTCAAAAAGCCTAAATAATAACAAACCTTCAGGATATGACAAAATGTTAAATGAACATATAAAAGCAAAACTACCTGCCATGAGTCAAGTCTATTTGAAACTCTTTAATCTAGCTTTGAACACAGGAGTTGTTCCTGAATCCTGAACTATTGGAATTATCAACCCCATTTTTAAAAACAAGGGTAATAGAAGTAAGGCGTAAAATTATCGACCGATAACACTATTAAGCTGCCTTGGTAAACATTTTACAGCCATAATTAACTCAAGGCTACAACATTTTGCAGATGCCAAAAATATAATAAACGAGTTCCAAGCAGGCTTTAGACGAGGGTTTTCTACAATAGACAATATGTTTGTACTACATTCTCTGATTCAAATATTACAAAATAGATAGAAAAAACTGTTTTGTGCATTTATTGACCTAAAGCGAGCATTTGATACAGTTTGGAGAGCGGGGCTCTGATCGAAACTCATAAAATATGATATTAATGGCAAATGCCTGACTTTAATTAAAAATATGTACAGTAATATTAAATCATGTGTAACAGTAAACTTTGAACAGTCTGACTTTTTCCCATGCAACATAGGCGTTAGACAAGGTGAAAATCTTTCACCAATCTTATTTTCATTATATCTTAACGATTTAAATGACTTTTTTGCAAGAAATGATACTGTAAACGGTATTAATATTGAGGAAACTGAGGATACTATGTATACCTACTTGAAACTGTTTGTTCTTTTATATGCCGATGACACAGCTATAGTATGCGAAAGTGCTGAGGTTTACCAAACGCTCTAAATACATATCAGTTATATTGCGAAACTTGGGAATTAACTGTTAACAAAAGCAAAACGAAAGTGTTAATTTTTTCAAATGTCGACAAAGGCATTTTTGTTATATATATCAAGAGGAAGAATTAGAAATAGTAACAGAATATAAATATTTAGGAATTCTTTTTAGGAGAAGTGGCTCATTTTTTAATGCTAAACAAAATTGCAAACCAGGGTCTCAGAGCATTTTATAGCTTAATGAAAAAAGCGAAACGTTTATCATTACCTATTGACATGCAAATTGATATTTTTAGCATAACTGTTAAACCTGTACTTCTTTACGGATGTGAAATATGGGGGTTTGGAAATTTAGATGTCATAGAGCGGGTGCAACTTAAGTTTTTAAAATATATACTAAATGTTAAAAAAAAAGTACACCTAACTGCATTGTATACGGAGAAACTGGCGTTATGCCAATTTCAATTCATATTATTACGTGTTACCTCATTTTGGACAAAGTTAGTTGTCAATAATGAGAAAAAATTGTCTTTTAGTATAAATTCTATCATGCACAAACAATTCAACGAAACACGTATTGATATTGCTAAAAAGCGTTTTTGTTGGCTTAATGGTATCAGAACTATTCTTATTAAATGTGGCTTTAATGGTATTTGGACAAACCACGTTTTCCAAAAAGAAATCTTACGTATAAACATTTATTCAATACTACTTAATCCCTGGAAAACTAACAGCTTATATATTGATATAGACAGGCGCACGGAAGTCTAGTGCAAGTCGTATTGTGCTGACTGCTCGCACAAAGCAGACGAAAACATTACGTGTTTATAACAAGTATTTAGTAGTCTTTAAGTCGAACTTGTGCAATGAAATAGTTAAAGAGATGTAAGCACATTCTAAAATCTAAAATATATGTTGTATACATGCACGTTTAATTTGTTCCCGTACGACACTATAATATTGAACAATAGTTATTCAATCCCTCTGAAATGATGCTTTCTTATTTGTGTATAAGATAAACTGCAAACCATTGTATGAAAATACCAATCAGACAACTATTTCCTTTTGCTTTATTACGATCTTTACCATAACGATTGCTATTTTAACCTGTATTATATAAAGCATATACACATATGTAACTCATTTGAATATTAATCAAATAAGAAAACGGAATATAACTGTCTAAGCACAGAGTGTTTTGCTTTTTAATATTCTATTGTTTATTTATATTATACTTAACCAATATTGAGATTGAAACTGTAGATTGTATACGCTATTACAAATATGTTGAGGAATTAACGTTTAAAGTAACTCTCCCAATAATCTACACTTATTATATGCTATTTAATAATACACATTGTACTATGTTTACATTCATGCATGTTTGAGTCTTATGATATGTATACTATATTCATGACCTCATGATGTCATTACTGTAATGAACTCAGTGAATAAAAGATTTGATTTGATTTGATTTGAGATTGTACATAATAAAAGATTATTCTGGTATGTACTTATTATTATTCACTCGCACATTCGTGCCACCTTATATTGTTACCGAAACCCAGTTACCATCTTCTTCATTCTCACATAATTATTATAGCATGGGTAGTTTAATTATAAGTATTATAAGTATTATAATTAGTATAAGGTTAATACTACATTGTTTAATTATTAGTATTATAATTAGTATAAAGTAAATACTACATTGTTTAATTATTAGTATTATCATTAGTATAATGTTAATTCTATAGTTGAATAAAACACAGTTAGGAGTTCGGATGATTTTCTATCAGTAAAATGGTGTATTCTAGATAATTATGATTTACTAAAACAAACAAATCGCTAAGGAAATTTCACTCCGCTAATATACAACCAACGTTTGTAAATACACAATTTAACGTAAAGTGATGCTTTCAAGGCAAGTGTTAACTGACAACTTTACTATAGAATGCAAACGGTGTCTCGGGGAAAAGAGTTTGTTTTGTTTTTTACATATGAAGGAAATTTACATGTGCATTATGGATACTGTTTTTGAGTAACTGATACGGCGAATGGACAAATACCGTATCGAGTTAGAATATAAATACATTATAAACGTAGCTGTACCATTACGTGGTCCCGCCTTAATTCCATTAAGGGATGGGAAAGCTTATATAAGCAGGATTTTATAACAGATGTTTCGACAATAAAACACCTTTAAAAACAATGTTTACTGCAAATATGCGATAACCTGTTAATAAATTACGTATTAAATGTTTTAATTTTACAATATGAGAATTGTTAAAGCCACAATTAAGTTTTATTTCATACTCAAACTAACCCCGTTTTCGCTTCTTAGAGAAGGGGTTGGATGGGGTATGAAATTTAATACTCGGACCACGTAATGCAAATCGAACAGGAAATGTAGCTTTCACAGAAAACAACCAAAACCATGCATAAACAGAAACATTACAACCATATTGAGATGCTTTAATAGAGTAAACCCTTTAACAAACTGTTTGGTAATATTTTAGTAAGCATAAGCTGAGAAATCAAACATGCTTGTTATTTTTGCTATTCTATAATACAATGTCAATCTGTAACGTGACCGGTTCAAAACTGACGTGCACATGCTGGTCACTTGACCGTGCCAGTATTGACATACCAGTTTCTTAGTTTTGCCTTGATGTACCGTTCGTTAGAAAATATAATGGCTCTGTATTTACACTGTCCCGTTTTACTGGGATGAGTACAGGGTAAGAGTGAAGTTTGGTTCACCGTAAAACCTGGTTTAACACTAGCGGCTTTTTTTCCACTGAACGTTCCAATGCGGTAGCCCTATTGTCGACCCTTTTAAGTTTGTGATGTCAGACTTTTGTTATCTACCATAAAGCAGCTAGTGACGCATCGTTATGTTTATGGCGTGATCACACGTGAGCAAAACTTTTGTCAGTGACAGTTAAAATGTCTTCAGGAAAGAGAACGTTGCTTTCGCTTTTTAAAAAGATTAATGGCTTTAGACGGAGTTTCTAAAGCAATGCATTAATAAATAATTCGAAATGAAACAGATGTATTTGGTAATTAAGTAAAGAAATCTAATTCCAACTAATTCCAAGACTAAGATAAAATTGGGTACAAAATGCCTTCAGTGTGTCTGCTTGCGAAGGATTGTACACACTTAAGACGATTACTTTAAAATATTGTATTTATTAACATGTCTGTGTTCATCTATTAACTATTTATATTTCGTCTGCTTTTAAGAATTAAATAACAAGTTGACAGAGAATAGCTAACTAGATCCAACCCAAATATAGATTTACCTCAAATAAATGAGTTTGATGCTTGTCGTTTTCAGATCGTCAAATGAAGTTGTGGACTTGAAGCAATATGTGTATTGTGAACATTTGTACTTAGGGTTCATAGAGTCCAGGTTCCATTTACTTCAATTTTGTCTGCGATATGACCCTAACAGTTATCAAACGTGTGTATAAGTCTCGTGACTGCATATTATTATTTGGTAAACAGTCCAGCCGCTAAAGTACCTTTAGGACGTCCTATTGGTTAAAAGTAGGAGGGACTATAACCTTTGGAAATACACACATGTAATCCCGCTCCTTCCTTGGCTTTTCTTTTATATGTAATGGTCACAAAGAAAGACAGGTGATCGTGGTTCAATCGTTTATATTTTTTAAATGTCTTAATATAAACTGTAATATGCATTCAAAGCCTGTATAGCATGCTGACGACTGTAAAATCTAGACAACTCTAAAACAAAATATAAACCATATCTTAGAATTCATAATCAATACAATTATGTACCAAAATATATATAATAGTTTGTAAAGTTTAGTTCAGTTTAGTTTTCAATAAAGAATGCACTAGCCACATATACGTTTTATAAAAATATATAAATACAATAAAAGAAATCTTCGTATTCATATTATTTGCCTATGACCAAAAAGAGCAAGTTCGTATGTAAAACCTCCATGTCTGAACAAGATGTACTAATCAATATGTAATTTTAATAAAAGGTTAGAAGCTCGTGTTCCTGAGAAACAAACTTAAACGCAAATTATTTGAGTTACATCGACAAAATCAATGATACGTACATGTGGAACAGCTCTGTTGTATCTAATATAAGCACAATACACGTAACTACCGAAACTGAGATCCCTTAGAATCAATGTAAAACATAGTAAGACAATTCGCTCTTTAGAGGAAATGAAATGTGGAACAAATGCGTAAATTTACTTACACATATAACATTTATGTAGTGCTCGCCACATTTACGATGTATGTAATTACGTGACAGAATTAAGATTAAAGGAGGTAACATAAAAAGTGTTCAAAATGACAACTGTCTAATACTTGGACGGTTTGTTGTGTTTGTTTGAATGGTGTTTTACGTTCTTTTAGCACATTTTAGGCCATATATAAACTTTTTTTTTTTATGGGTAGATCCAGTACTGTATACCTTTTGCCATGCGTAAGAATCGAAACTTTCAAACTTACATGCTCAGCTCTTTGTGGAATTCGAACCCTCAGCGGTGATAAGCGAAAAGGTTTACTATGCACTACATTAACCCTTCGACCACGAATGCCTATATATACCCAGACGAAAGTATAATAAAAACCTCCAAGAGATGATACTTAAGGATAGCACAAATAATGTCGAATTTGTAAATAGGTACTAATATAATTTTAAAAAAAGTGTCGTTGTTTTCCTCAGCAAGATTACATTTACTTCAAATTTGACAATAGCATCTCTAGTAAAACAAATTCATAAAAGATCCTAACAGTTATCAACAGATTTCAAAAGCAAAATTTAGCATTCTCAGGATGTGTAATAGACATAGATAAAATTACCATATATCTGGAACCATAAACGATTTTTGCGAGAAATTTCTAAACAAAATTAATGAGTATACTTAATAAGTATTATAGATGTTACAGGTATAATGAAGCTATAATGAAAAAAATACTACCGATAATAGTACCGATACATTATTCGATTGGTTTCTGCTGTGCTTGGTGGTGATAATTATTTACAAGACCGGTTAATCTCTGTTTTGAGAAGATTTAAACCCAATATTGTGGCTACTGGAGTACAGAAAATATATAACGCCTTTTAGGAATTAAATTCCAATATTCCAATATTTACAATAATAGACATTATTTTCGCGACGAGATGAATGGAATCCTTTATTGACATGTCGCTTTCCAAGTTCGATGTTATAAAATTTTGGCTATATTCGATAGCATCCAGCCAAAAGTTAAGTCCACTCACAACAGCTATTAGTAAATATCCAGTACCGAACTGATTTAAAGATAATAAATAAACGTGTGTACATAACACTCTATTACATTTACTTATGGGCATATGGTTCATAACTTGAAAACTATAGAAAACCCCACACTATAACCATATAAACACTTACTGGGCATAAACAGATGGATCCAAACAGCATCAACCCTGAAGAAATATAAAAAGATCGGACAGGGAAAGTAGCATTCAAGGAGGACAGTCAACCACAAAACACAGAAACAAACACGCAAACAGACAAACAAGAAGGCAAAAGTAATAGTAAATGCAAACGACATCACAAACACAAACGGGTTGACAATAGGGCTACCGCCTTGGAACGGTTAGTGGCAAAGTAGTCCACTGGAGGTTTGAACCGGTTCTAGGGTGCACCAAACCTCACACTTACCCTACTGTCATCCCATTAAAGCAGGACAGTGTAAATAAAGAAATCCCCAAGTCTATTCCCAACCCTGGGGACAAAACCCTACGCCATAAACGGAAACTGTTGAGATCCCCAACCTATAACCATATATATATACTTACTGGGCATGAACAGACGGATACAGCCATTCAACCACAATCTGCCTTGGGGTCTATTCCCACCCCCGGAAACTGTTGAGATCCCCACCCTATAACCATATATACACTCACTAGGCATGAACAGAAGGGTTACACCGTCCATCCAGCATTGACTTCGAGGTCCATCTTCATCCCTGGGGACATAGCCACTGGGTCATAACTTGGAAATCGTTGAGATCCCTCAGACTTGATTTTGAATGGAATGCCTAAGTCATCCCATGGTGGTTACACTTGAAGGGTAAGCGGGGTATATCAAATTGAACGTTACTCAGAACAGTGGTGAATAAAACAATTTAATAGTGGATGTGCCGGATTTATGGTGAGTGTGGGGATTTACGATGGCGCGCCATCGACTGCGCGTTCTACTTAATTTTACAATTGTAGTGCTATCATGAGAATGATTTTCTAGTACGGAAAGACAGTAGTGGATAAAGATTCATGAACGGGACGTTAAATTTGGTCATTACATAAGTTGCTATCTCTTGGATGAATACTAATTTGTATATATAAATCTGGTGTGGAAGCGTCCTGGTTATTTACCGCGCATGCGCAGATAATTTCAGAGAAATTTTGAGGACGCCATTTTTATTGCAGCACAGTTGAGGATCGTGAGCATTTTGATTGAGCATATTAAACGAATTGCATTTAAGTTCGTGAGTAACGGTTGTCCAAAACTTCGCGACGAAAGGTAGGTACGTGTATATGTTGTGAGTTTTGAGATGATTTATTGGATTCATGTATTTTTGTCTCAAACGCTCTCGACTGCCTGTGGTCAGTCGCGATGAACTTCAAAATTCAGAATGTTGCGTGCAGTTTTGAGAAATCTGCTTAGATGTTTTTCGGGAATGTTTGATGTGGTTGGTGTGTGTATAAAGATTTGTTTTATAACAGTGTGGTGAATTTCTGAACTACTTATGTTTTTTGTTTTTTTGTGAGTGCGCATGCATCAGTCGACCTTGACCTTGTCAGTTTTGATGTTCTGAAGCCATCTTGAAAGCTGCATTGTTTTGTCGTGTTTCAGGAAGTATTCATGGCGGTTTCAGTTGAGGTAAGTAGATGTAATATTCTGTTATTGTGACGGTTGTAAATTTAGTAATCGGCTACCTGTGAAGATTGTTTATGTTTTGTTATTTTGTGTGAGTGAGCATGCGTGGAAGTCAGTGGTAAGATTTACCTGTCAGATATTTGCATTCAGCATTGTGGTATTCGAGAAAATTTCACTTGATTGCCACTGTAAGTAGATGTGACATTAAGCTATAGTGGCGACTGTAAAATTTGCAATGAAACGATAAATGCGCTTGAGAAATAGCTGTTAAATATGTGCGATTGCAAGTGCATAACATTTTTGACTGGAGAGTTGCAGTTTGTTGTTCTCCTATGCATATATTGAAACATCAGTTGGGGATTAAATTGGCATTGACAGTGAGATTATCCTTTGGCGAATGGGAATCACTGAGTAACATATATCCGAAATGAAGTAATGTATTTCGCTTGTCCTGTGTACATATAAATGTACAGGTTCTATCCCAGGGATAATGGTTTCTGTGCAGGAAAGAGGGGCCAGTGCCTTTTCTAGTAGTGTTGGCGGTCCTCATTGGGGAAGTTGATGTGTCGGTGTTGGCGAAGATCATACATTGTCAGAGATAATACGATACACACGTAGGACCCCGGTGCTGGTATACCCGTTTAAAAAACCTGAACCCCTATTGGTATTTGGAAAAATGTGTCTACCTTATTTTGAAGCTGTTCTGACAGCGAATAAGCTCCAAACTGCCATGATCACGATGAACTATCAGTGTGTGATCATTTTGTGTAAATATTTACACCCAGACTCATACAGCTTGCGATTCTATGGTGTACGATCAGGGTCAAAAGCACCTGTTTAGGTGCGTCTGTAAATTGTACAGATGCAGATGTAAAAAATACAGACGCATCTATAAAATGCAGCCGCAACTGTATTTTTTTACAGCTGCATCTCTATTTTTTACAGCTACATCTGTAAAAATACAGTTGCAGCTGTAAATTTAAATGACCCCTGGCTTAAACTTTTGCATTTCTTCATGGCCCTTTATCAAACTTTCAATACATACTCATCATGATAACATTGACATGACCTTACTAAAATATGCAGGTCATGGATACACTGAAGGGCATCATACGGGTTGAATACTGATTTTTCTTCATTAGGGGCACATACCGTTCGCTATAACTCTCTCAATTCTTGAGCCAACTTCCAAGACATACTCATCATGACAACATCACCATGACTATACTAAAATATAGAGGTCTAGCTCACACTGAAGGTGATGGTATATGTTAAATATTACTTTATCTTTGATAGAAACAATGTTGGCTACATATTTCCAATTTCCTCTTCTTTAAATCAGAAGTACACCTCTGAATCGGACTTGTCCCTGATTAATAATTTCTTATCTTAATCATTTTTGTATTGCCTAAGTAGCATGGCAGACACTGACTTAGGTATCACTTTGTCCATTGTCCATCACACTTTACCCTGCAACCTAACCTTGGCCATAATAACCTGAAAAGTTTTCGGTCTCTGTGTTCATGAAACTTCACACACATCTTTATTTTACCTCAAGACGAGTTAAACATGGCCTATAAATGACTTTCATTTCGGTAGAGTTATGCCCCATTTTATAGTTACATAGAATGTACAGGCTGAAATAAGCTCACGGCAAGCGGCCCAATTCTTCTTTGGAACAGCCTTCTAGTTTTATATCAATTGATTTCATAAGTTACCTTTTACAGTCCGACTCAAAATGTAAAAAAAAAATGATTATTGAATTAAAGCTGCAGTGGATTTATTTCCAATCTTAACAGGGATGATATAGACAGTGTCAAGCACTATCGTATACTCTAATTTTTTTGTTACCATCACTTTCGCATTAAATCGCCCGATGCACCCAGCCGTTAATTAAAACAACTGATTTAAAATGGATGCTCTTTTAAAAAGGTGTACACACTTGCAAACTCTTGCGTTTACATGTTCTAGTAAATTGTGAAACAGATCTATATTTCATTTTCAGACGTTTCATGCAGTACACATCACATGTTTTTGTTTGTTTGCGTTGTCCGTTTTCAACAATATAAAACATTAAAATCATAATCCAAGCGTACCTTCTCTTTGCAAGATGCATTTTACAAGGCGGCACTCACATCAGGTTTCTTTACATGTTGTTTTCATTATTTCATTAATATAAAAATACTGACTAGTAGAGTAACTGATTACAAATAATTATCACCCTGTGTGGTTGCTAGGGTAGAATACAACCACTGCAAATTGTGCTTAAGCCACATGGGACCCCTCCAAACCCCAATGTCATGTTCATTTTGGCATTTTTTATCATGCAAGTTCAAGGTCTTTGTTGTGACACCGCATATGGAAACGTTGCTTCATTGTTAATGAAATGCGTACTATAGAATTCGCATCAACTCTACAGTTCTCAGGTTATACATGTACTGTTCTAGGCCTGTTTCCCATGTCTTATTTTGATGTATAAAATTATAGAGAATGGACCTTGCATACATGTTCATTCGTGTTCGGCACTATATAACCTTGTATGTGTTGAGGTGCCATACAACTCAGTTCACATTCTAAAAAAAACATTAATTAGAATAATATTAAATATAATATGCAACATTTCCTCGAATGAAAATGATCCATTACCGTAAAGTCAATAATAAGAAGCATCGTATAAATTGCATTTTGGCGCAAGAAAATATCCAGGAAATACCTATTGTATTTATGAGTTGCCAACATCCAAAAATAGAAAGTTTAACATTTCTCACTAAACTTATAAAAGATTATGGACAAAAATGACCTAAATGGAGAAATAGATGCACTCATTATCTGTGTAATTTCGACATGGCCAAATTTTGAGTTTCTATACAAAATATCTTATGCCATTCATTTTTCACGTAGCTGATTTCCACTCCAAGCAGTTTGTCATCAAACTCCGCATAAGTACGCCATTTAACTCACTCAAAATGAAATAATAAAGTCTGGGTTTGACGTCAGCTGCACTGTACCATCCCAGTAAACTTGATCATGAAAAATTGTAATCAAGTAATCTGATGAAGGCTTCACTGACACATTTTAGATCATAATGTTAAATCGGAACAACAGTTGCTCTTTGTGGCTTGTCAAGTCTATAATCGATCATCGCTTTAATGTAAAAAAGCACTTAATTAATGTTCAAAATAGGTCTCTTGGAAAGCAATTTCAGGATTGTTATTCTTTCATTTGGTAAAATATTAAGGTCACTGTTACTATAAATAGGATTTTGGTTGCCATTTTCCCTTTATGGATTTTTACCGAAAGCTTCACCTCATCGGAATTGCCATGGGATTGTTATTTAGGTTATCCAAAGGTCAAGATCACTATTACTAAGAATACAAATTGTTTTTTATCTCGACTACTACTCTGACACTACAGGGTGGGTTTTCATGAAATTTTGCAGGAATGTTGCCCATGATGTCTAGTTGATTCTAGCATAAATTCACGTTGAAATCCAACATGGCTGCCAAAGCTAAAAATAGATTATTAAAAAAACAAGTTTGTAGCGACTACATTTTGAAAACTATAAATGATATTGAAATATGACTTTTTGTAAAATGCTCAGCATGACATGGTTCTTGCAGAAAAACGTTTTGGTTTGATGTTAAACATTGCTAGTGACCATCATTGTTTACATAGAGTTATATAGTAAAGACTTGTAGCGACTACTCCTCTGCAACTACTGTCAAACATGCGATTTTTTGGCGACTACTTCTGAAAAACCATAAGAGATATTGATTTACCAAAATGACTGGCACGACATGTAGTTGGTCCTAACCAAAATTTATTTCGATTAGATGTCAAACATGGCCACCAGCGGCCATCTTGTCTACAGTTGCTGCCACGCTGATTACGACTTTTTCGCAGCATCCCCGCGGCCGTTTTTCAATTGTACCGCGGATAGTCACCCGAAATATCGCGGGGATTACCCGCGACCGTAAAAATCACCGCGGTTGCAAAATTCAGTTTCTCTGTGATAGGATCGCGGGGGAAATGAGAGCACGGATCAATACAAAATGTAATAAAACTGATAAATACAAGGAATAAATTTCGAAAGCAATACATATTTCAAACTTTCAGTGCATTTAATAACACCTTTTCGTTTTTATTGTCCAAAAGCCGCATTTCTCTTCACCGGACATAATTTGGCTACCCACAATCCTTTGCGATGTGTGTACCTATTAACAAGGCGGCACTAATAACGGGTTTATTCTTTACACTTTTTTCGGATTATTTCTGACTAAAGAACCCATCGATGTATTAATAATCAGCAGCAGAATAGTAAAATGTGTTACTAATACATGTAACGATTAATTAAAAATATAATTCCAATTTCCAGTATAAGAATTATTAATTCAATTTTATGTTCAGTCGCCGCGAAGTCGGTAATAGGAACCGCCATGTAACTATCGTGAATACATTATCCGGACATTTGAATTTTCCGAAAACAAAAATAAATTTGTCTTCTGCTTCGATTTTTTAACAGTTATTGAATAATAATGCATTAAATTGACTGCAAAATTGTACATTGATACTGAAGGTAAATCGCGGCGATGGCCTGCGATTTCACACCGGGTAAAGCGGTGTGCGAATCAAAACAGATCACGGCGAAAAGCGGTGATTGTGTCGCGGTGGTCAAAAGTTATTGTCCCTGCGTTGAGTGGACTGTCCGCCGATCGCGGGGATAAAATCAGTGTCCGCGGTGAGATAAACTCCCCGCGTTGAGTGTGATTAGTCTTAATCCGCGTGGTAGCAACTGTACATAGAGTTATATAGGAAAAGCTTGGGGCGATTACTCCTCTGAAACTACTTGACGGATTTTCATTGAACTTCACAGGAATGTTGCTCTTGATGTCTAGTTGATCCTAGCTAAAAATCAGGTCAGCCGGAAATTCAAGATGGCCGCCACGGCTAAATATAGTTTTTTTAAAAATGCGATTTTGTGGTTACTTCTGAAAAACTATAAAAGTTATTGATTTGCAAACTTCACCAAAATGACTGGCACGGCATTTAGTTGGTCCTTACCAAAATTCATTTCGATTGGATGTCAAACATGGCCACCAGCGGCCATCTTTGTTTACATAGAGTTATATAGGAAAAACTTGTGGCGACTACTCCTCTTGACGGATTTTCATTAAACTTCACAGGAATGTTGCTCTTTATGTCTAGTTGATCATAGCAAAAAATCATTTCGGCCGGAAATTCTAGATGGCCGCCGAGGCTAAATATAGTTTTTTAGCTCGACTGATCAGAGATAAGCAGAGCTTATGCCGTGGTGCGGCGTCCGTCGTCTGTCTGTCTGTCCGTCCGTAAACTTTATTTAGCGACTACTCCTATGAAACTACTGAATGGATTTTCAGGAAACTTTACAGAAATGTTGCCCATGAAGTCTAGTTGATCCTAGCAAAAATTCATGTTGATGTGAAATCCAAGATGGCCGCCATGGCTAAAAATAGATTTTCAAAATACCAGTTTGTAGCGACTACTTCTTGAAAACTATAAGTGATATTGATATAGGACTTTTTCTAAAATGATCAGCATGACATGATGGTTATCCGAGGCGAACATTATTTTGGTTCGACGGTAAACATGGCTGCTAGTGGCCATCTTTGTTTACATAGAGTTATATAATGAACAGTTGTAGCGATTACTCCTCTGACACTACTTGACAGATTTTCATGAAACTTCACACGAATGTTGCTCTTGATGTCTTATTGATTCTAGCAAAATTTCAGGTCGGCCGGAAATTCAAGATGGCCGCCATGGCTAAAAATAGATTTTCAAAATACAAGTTTGTAGCGACTACTTCTTGAAAACTATAAGTGATATTGCTATTGGACTTTTTCTAAAATGATCAGCATGACATGATGATGGACCTTGTCAAAAATCGTTTTGATTCGATGTTAAACATGACTGTCAGCGGCCATCTTTGTTAAAATAGAGTTATATAATGAAAACTTGTAGCGACTACTTCTCTGAAACTACTTGACGGATTTTCATGAAACTTCACAGGTATGTTGCTCTTGATGTCTAATTGATCCTAGCAAAATTTCAGGTTGGCCGGAAATTCAAGATGGCCACCACGGCTAACAATAATTTTTCAAAAAACAAGTTTGTAGCGACTACTTCCTGAAATCAAAATCAATCAGTAGAGCTTCAAGGTCATTGACCTCTTGTTTGAAAATGCGATTTTGTGGTTACTTCTGAAAAACCATAAAAGTTATTGATTTGCAACCTTCACGAAAATGACCGGCACGACATGTATTGGTCCTAACCAAAATTCCTTTCGATTGATTGTCAAACATGGCCACCAGCGTCCATCTTTGTTTACATAAAGTTATATAGGAAAAACTTGTGGCGACTACTCCTCTGAAACTACTTAACGGAATGTCATGAAACTTGACTGGAATGTTGCTCTTGATATCTAGTTATTTCTAGCAAAAATTCAGGTCGGCCGGAAATTCAAGATGACCGCTAAGGCTAAAAATAGATTTTTAAAAATGTGATTTTGTGGCGACTTCCGAAAAAACATAACATATATTGATTTGCAACCTTCACCAAAATGACTGGCACAACATGTAGTTGGTCCTAACCAAAGTTCACTTTGTTTGGATGTCAAACATGGCCACCAGCGGTTATCTGTGTTTACATATAGTTATATAGGAAAGACTTGTGGCGACTACTCCTCTGAAACTACTTGATGGAATTTCATGAAACTTGACAGGAATGTTGCTCTTGATGTCTAGTTAATCCTAGCAAAAAATTCAGGTTGGCTGGAAATTCAGTATGGCCACCATGGCTAAAAATAGATTTTATGGCGACTACATCTCAAAAACCATAACTGATATTGATTTGAAACCTTTACCAAAAAGACTGGCACGACATGCTGTTGATCCTAACCAAAATTTATTTTGATTGCTTGTCAAACATTGCAACCAGCGGCCATCTTTGTTTACAAAGAGTTATATAGGAAAAACCTCTGGCGACTACTCCTCTGAAACTTGTTGACGGATTTTCATGAAACTTTACAGGAAGGTTGCTCTTGATGTCTAGTTGATCCTAGCAAAAATTCAGGTCGGCCGAAAATACAAAGTGGCTGCCACGGCTAAAAATAGATTTTAAAAAATGTGATTTTGTTGCGACTACTTCTCAAAAACCATAAGTGATATTGATTTGGAACTTTTACCAAAATGACTGGCCCGACAAGTAGTATGTCCTAAACAAAATTCTTTTGATTGGATCTCATAAAGTTCTATAGGAGAAAATTGTTGCGACTACTCCTCTGAAACTACTGGACGGATTTTCATGAAACTTCACAGGAATGTTGCACTTGATGTCTAGTTGATCCTAGCCAAAATTCATGTCTGCCGACATTCAAGATGGCCACAACAGCTAAAAATAGATTTTTAAAAAACAAGTTTGTAGCGACTACTTCTTGAAAACTATAAGTGATATTGATATGGGACTTTCTCTAAAACGATCAGCATGACATGAGGTTGGTCATTTTCGAAAATCATTTTGATCCAATGTTAAACATGGCTGCCAGTGGTCATCTTTGTTATGCCCCCGAAACGGTGGCATATAGTAGTCGCACTGTCTGTCCATTCGTGATTGTTCGTCCCCGTTCGTCGCCGTTCATCTGTACAATCGTGTCTGCTTCATAACTCTGACAATAATGGACGGATTTCCAAATAACTTCGCACAATTACTCACCACAACAAAATGACGTGTCGAGCACAAAATCAAGGTCCGTGGCTCCAAGGTCAAGGTCACACTTAGAGGTCAAATGTTGTCCATTCGTCTGTACAATAGTGTCCGCTTCATAACTCTGACAATAATGGATGGATTTTCAAATAACTTCGCACAATTGCTCACCACAACTAGACGACGTGTTGCGCACAAAACTCAGGTCCGTGGCTCCAAGGTCAAGGTCACACTTAGAGGTGAAATGTCAAAACAAAGTGCTTTCGTGTCTGTTAATAACTCTGACAGTCATGGACAGATTTTCAAATAACTCGGCACAATTGCTCACCACAACTAGACGATAAGTCGTGCACAAAACTCAGGTCCGTGGCTACAAGGTCAAGGTCAGATTTAAAGGTCAAAGGTAAAATTGTGTCCAGTCGGTAACTCTGGCATTCCTGGACGACTATTCAAATAAGTTGGCACAAGTGCTCAGCACAACCAGACGACATGTCGCGCACAAAATCCAGGTTCGTCGCTCCAAGGTCAAGGTCACACTTAGAGGTCGAAGGTCAAATCATGTCTGGTCAATAACTGGCATTTCTTGACGGATTTTGAATTACCTTGGCACAAGTGCTCACCACAACAGCATGATGTTTCGCGCACAAAATCCAGGTTCGTGGCTTCAAGGTCAAGGTCACACATAGGTCAAAGGTCAAATCGTGTCCGGTCAGTAACCTCGATGGCTTTTCAAATTACTTGGCACAAGTGCTCACCACAATAAGACGATGTGTCGAGCACAAATCCAGGTCTGTGGCCCCAAGGTCAAGGTCAGACTTAGAGGTCAAAGGTCAAATTGTTTGACACAATAACTCTGGCATTCCTGGATAGATTTTCAAATAGCTTGTTTTAATTATCTAATTTTCATTAATTATTTTTTTCGTTTTATTTTCATTCATTTCTTAATTTTTTTTTTAAATTTTTTTTTAAATTTTTAAAAATTTTTTTTTTTTTTTTTTTAATAATTTTTTTAAATTATGTTTAAATATATCTGTTGGTTTCATAATGCTCCAAGGTCAAGGTCACATTTACAGGTCACTTCGGGGGCATTTGTCACTGAAACTGTGACATTGCTTGTTTACATAGCTCCGAACTAAATTCCATTATGTTTATTTCGCTCTTCGGGGCATTTCATTTTATTAGATACTGGGACCATACGCCGTACGACATGGGAAAGACGTTAAAGAAGGATAACTTCATGTCCACCGCCATATGCATGCCATCTTCGGGATGGTTAAAATGTTGTGCTGTTGATTTTATGAATATTGAGTTCTTCTCAACCCGGGGCTAGAGGGCGTGAGCATATTTCACTACCGCTCATGAACAGTCTCAATCAAACCGAGACTGCAATATTTCGTATGTGTCGTGCTCGGCCGTTTCCAAAGGTCCATTATCATACTCTTTTATATAGTAAAAACTTGTAGTGACTACTCCTATGAAACAACTTCACGGATTTTCATGAATCTGCACAGGAATGTTGCTCTTGA
Source organism: Cyrtodaria siliqua (assembly GCA_037043455.1). Lineage (NCBI taxonomy): Eukaryota > Metazoa > Mollusca > Bivalvia > Adapedonta > Hiatellidae > Cyrtodaria > Cyrtodaria siliqua. The sequence continues at coordinate 74,131 of JAWPHD010012565.1, forward strand.
TATCTAGTTGATCCTAGCAAAAAATCAGGTCGGCTGGAAATTCAATATGGCCGCCAAGGCTAAAAATAGATTTTTAAAAATAGATGTGTAGCGACTACTTCTTGAAAACTATTAGTGATATTTGATATGGGACTCTAAAATGATCAGCATGACATGGTTTTGGTCCCTGTTGAAAATTATTTTGATACGGCCATCTTTGTTTACATAGAGTTATATAGTACAAACTTGTAGCGACTATTCCTCTGAAACTACTGTGACGATATTGAAAATATCGATCGATTTGTTTATCGGAACAGTAAAGTACAAACAGACATGTTATATTTTAACAAACAAATGTATTTAATAATAAAGTAAATACGGAAGATAGTTAGATAGGAAACTTGAAATAGAAAGAAAAGAAATATCGTGGAGTTTTAGACAATCACTCAATACTAATATAAATACTTTCTATTTTGAGTTCACAAACTCAAATGTCAAACACTGTAAAATGTCATATAATTCAACGTCCTTTCTCAAGTTTATTCTCTGTCTATGTAATATCTAATTGTTGTAGATTATTAATATGACTGTTGCCTTTAGTTGGCAAACCATTAATAGCACTTCATAGGTGGCACAATCTCTCACTATCTATGACAAATATAGATAACAGCATCTTATGTACACCTTGTTGCAAACTCTATAGGTTACTAATATATAATATGCATAGTATCATCAATCCTGTATGCACAGGCTATATCACATTACTGTACAGTCCATCTACTGACTGAATCCATCTATATCACGGATATATCATATTGATTATATCACCACTCTTCTGTGCATAGGCTATATCACTTCACTG